>JAQFYE010000021.1:0-79959 GCA_034694305.1 Protaphorura glebata
CAGCAAGTCTTTATCTCTCATTATGTCATCTTCTCTCTCAAGAAGGGTAGAATAACGCGAATTTGCAAAAAATATGCGGATATTTCTTTCATGGAACTTGCGCTAATCATTCTGAATTTATCAGCGAATATTGTATTTTCCTGATAAGTAACGTAATCACAGAATAACAGAAATGCCACTAAAAGTTCAGCTAGAAATAATTGGAATTTCATGTATTTTGGTTTCTTTCTCACTTTTCATTCTTTTTAAAGTCATACCTGTTCTTCTGAAATTCAAAAAATACTAGACAGAGTCGTCCCCGTTTGTTCTCAATCCTTTAACAGGGAAATCCCATTACCACATAGCTTAAGCCAAAATGTGGTCTCATGGACCAAGAATTTAAAAAAAAACATTAGATTTTGTTATGAACTGTTAAAATGTGTTAAATTGGTCACTGTGAAATTCACAAACAATTACATATCCCACGTTTTTTTTAACTCTGCCATAAGTTTGTGAAGTGATTTAATTTAACTTTTATTTTCTGACCAAGACGCTACCGAAAACTATAATAAAAGTGTTTATCAGCCTCGCAGTCACATATCTAATATATTTTTGCACAGTTATCTGATTTTTTGTTCGAAAATGCGAAAAGTACAAAAAGAGTAAAACCGTATGTGAAACTCCGATTAGTTTTAGTTGAATTTTCAGTAGGAATGTCAAATAAAAATGATTGATTGATTGACTTAGTTAAATTTTGAGGTATCATTGCATTGCGATTGGAAATTATCCGCCCTCCCGGTCCCCTCGTCTGTACAAGACTGAAATTACTTAATGTTTAAGCTTAATTTTAAGTAAGTTACTTTGTAACTGGTGAGATGAATTTTCTAACTCCAAATTGGTATACAATATGGTGTGATAAAATGTCATTGAACATATCAGAATCGGTTCAACTGCAGATCTAGCTGTATCCTAGACGTAATATATGCCAGTAAAAACCAACGATGCAGGAATTTATTTCTGAATTGTTAATTTCCTAGCGCCAAGAAAAGTTGTACAATTGAAGAAAAATATTTTCACTTTCGTGAACTTCACCCTCGACGTGCTTGAATTAAAAGAAATACACTTTGGCATTGGGGATGCCCGTGAAGGCCACGACGTTTTTGTTTACTTTCGTAGCATGAAGGAATTTTCAGGCATTGCTCATTCTGCTGGTCATTCTTACATAACTCAACCTGATCTTTGGACCCCGATCTCGTACTCAGACAAATGCTTATTATATCTTGTCATAATATATGATTACCTTGGGGTTCGATCTCTCTAGCATACATGGTCCCACTTACCGCTTGGAAGAGGTTTTACCCTGATGGTGCATTTTCCTTGCCGAAACCATTTGATGATTCTCTGCGGAGAAATTCTTATAAGTTCGGTTTATGCTAATCAGATTAGCCGATAATCATTTAATTCCCCAAATATCGATCAAATGAAACGAAGGTCTGATATATGGATATGCGGTAGGCGGTTGTCATCCTGCAGGTTACTCAATACCTGTGACATTTCTGGTGTGCTTCAGAACCATAAAGAATTTTAATGCATTCTTACGTTGCCTTTGGCAAATCGCTACTATTTGAAATATGGTTTCAATTAGTAGAATTTAACTATTTCACTAGGCTTATATTCAAACCCAGACTTCTAATCTATCATTTGAAGTAGTCCTTCATTTGGTTCCATTAGGCTGTCCAGTACGAACCACTTCAGACAAAATGAACTCCGACCCGTTAGTATTTATTTTAAAACAGAACGTTATAATTTTATGATCCTTGTAGACTTGTTCCTCTCGATTCTTCCGGCCATCACGAGCCACAAAATGCAACGGGAAAAATCCAATCTCCCGATTTTCCTTTCAATACGTACAGGGTGGTCTATCTTAGGCGAGCCTGTTTGGTATCGTGTTTTAAGACATTTCAGAACTATCTACTAATCGTAAGTTTTATCTTAATACTTCTATAGGTCAAGCGTTCATTCTGTAAAAACTAGAAACTGCCGCGCACTTATAATTTTCTTTGCGTTATGGCGAGTGCTATTTGTCCATATCATTTGGGACATTATTATTTTGGTGCACCCTGTACGTAAATGGTCAAATGAGAATGAAAGTTCGGAGTCAAGCCATGTGCACCTTTTTACGATTGTATTGTGATAGTCTGACCCAAAACCCAACCTGATCTTCGTTCACTTTAATATTTTTTCACAGCTAGTAATTTTCATTGAGGAGGAAGTGGGTCTTGGGTTGATCTTTTTACTACAAAACCATTGAACCTGGACGAGGCAATGACCTTTGCTATTGCCTTCAATTTATTTTTTCCTGATGGACCCTACTCGATTTTTGTGTTTTTAACATTTAGCCGGACTAACTTTTTAGTCGGTGGAAGAAACCGTGGTGTGATTATTCGAGCTCGGACAGTCCAAGTTGAAAATGCTCAACGAAATAAATGTAAATATTTTGAATAGAATTTAATGTTAATGAATCGTATGAGCCATCAATAGACATATTGAAGTAACATGGAATCACCTCAGGAGAGATATGACGACTAGATCCTACATTTTTCTATAAAATGCACATCCCACTTTTCCACACAAATCTGGTTCTGCTGAAGGCATTAGGTAAATTGTTCGAACCAGCGTGTACAGTGCCGAACATTTTAATACACTCACGCGTGTGTATGTTTAAATTGATTATACAAAATTCCGATGGGAAATCCTAGAAGATTTTTGGCATTCCTTCAAAAGACTTTCCTCTCAACCGCTACTTTGTAAGTCGGAATATAGGTCTACTAACTTTATAAATCAGTGCATGAAGCCCAACCTCAAAGCTCACGCACTTCTCTTCTGGCCATTCGTGTTTGTCACTACTTTGATTATTTTAATTTCAATTTCTCTTTTTTTTTCATTTTCATTCGTTGTCTGATTAAATCTCATCTGCCTTCCTTGACAACTACATGTATGTACTACGTATAAGTTTTTGTATATAAAATATACATTGTGTATGCATGCATGGCTCTGTCCATTAGTCACCTGTTACGTAGTCGTCAAAACTCTTAAAATAATCATAATGACAACAATCAGACAAAACAAGTCAAACGCCCCAACAGGTGCATACATAAATTTTCCGATGCATATGTTGCAGTCCAGGTATATTTTTAAGTGGTTAGCTAGTAACATATTCCTGTAACATGACGGCCTATTCATTAAGCGTTACCATTCGTCAATAAATAAATAAATAAATTAGCACACATATATTCTTGGATATTGGAACAATTGGGTCAATTCATAAATTGACATAGCCAGTAATGTAAGTTCAGTTTGATGCCAATATTTCGTAGAGAATGGATTAGTTTTCCAATTGACGACGGCCACACTACAAAAGGTGTCCTTAGCAGTAAATTGGAAATAAACTCAAAACAGATATCAGCGATCGAACCCTCGTCTTAGGGAAATGGAGTGACGATTTGGATATCGAAATTTTCAAAGAAAATCGTGATATACATTTTGTATCCGGGGTTTGTGTCACACGATCCTACGCTAAATTTCCTGTAAATAGTTCTATCCGACATCTTATTATCTGAGCCAATTAGTAGCCTGAGACGGAATTAACAAATTGGTCTAAAATGGAGAAAATGTAATCCACTTGACCCAGACGATACACAGGTGACCTGGAAATACACGTTGA
The DNA here is from genome assembly GCA_034694305.1 of Protaphorura glebata. Lineage (NCBI taxonomy): Eukaryota > Metazoa > Arthropoda > Collembola > Poduromorpha > Onychiuridae > Protaphorura > Protaphorura glebata. Next base: position 3,704 of record JAQFYE010000021.1, read on the forward strand.
CTGGGACGGCAACATATGTATTGTATTATTTTGTATGGTTGTGGACTACCTGTTGTCTTTACGATGAATCAAGTAAGAAAGAAAAAAAAAAGGAGCATTTGGTGGTTCTTAAGATCCCGTTAGCGACGGAGGGCCCATAAGAAGACTAGAAAAGTTGTTCCGTATAGTGAAGTGACTGACTAGTGATTTCCATCTCAAATAACAATTTTCTCAAGAGTCAGTCGAGGGTTATGATTGTAAGGGGATAGACAACGAAAATCAGATAAAAATAATATAATCACCAAAAAAGGCTTGAGGAGAAAACAAAAGAGGCACATCACAACAATGGAACGAGGTTCATGAGCACTCACATCATTTCAGTCTCACAAATTAAAGACTAGAGGAAAATAATGGAGGAAAAAACCTAAGGAGATTATTTTGTGTCAGTAAGTGAATTGTTCAACAGGAAGGAACAGTTTCGGTTTCATTTGTGAACAAAACATTACATATATTCCATGAGTCTGAATTTGTCAAGTGATGCAAAGAAATTGCCATGCTCAGAATTGAGAAGTGTCCTGGTCTGGAGGAATTCCAATCATATCCAATAGACTCTGTCTAGACAATTGTTTTGGTCAAATCCAAAATAAGGCCACGGTGGGAAATCAATTAGGTAACGAAATCAATACCATATAATTTTAACACTTATTTAAGGACGAACACCAAGATTTTAAGGTCAGCTTAAGATTTATTTCCCACAACATTTTCAATAATTTTATTGACGTTTTTCGCCATCAGAGGTTTCTCCTTACTAATCCTAAGTTAAGCCAAATGGAATGTTAAGTACTCATTATCTGTTTCAACAAGTGATGCCGCCTTACTTGACGGAGAATAAAAATTAATTCTTTAAAATCGAAAATTATTAAACTATGATATAAAGTTTAAATGCTTAAAATCAAGGCTTTGGGCTCAGAGTAAGAACGATTTCCGTTGAGAAAACTCGCCATGTACTACATTGTACGTCAATTGACAAGATTTTAATACTTTGTTCTCAATTTTAGATTTTCCTACAAACACAAAGACTGGGGGAATAAAATTGCCGGGCACAACGTAGTAATGGACTTTTGGAGAACAATTCACCCTTGCAAGGCCTTGGTCATCTTCCTATTTTGCCAAGGATATTTGGTCAGAACTTTAGATGCCACAAATCTTCAGAGGCTATCCAGGGCTCACTTAGAATTTGCTCTCTCTGTCTTTCGCAATTTAGCCCACGATTCAAGTCCGTCACAAAATGTCGTCATCTCACCGCACAGGTAATGGGGGCAATAATTATGCAGAATCGACATTGGTCCAAAGTTGCCTGGATAGAAATATCTTTAATTTGAATGCCTTTTAAACATCATTGGGCAATTTGGGTATCCTCGCGTTACCTGATTGTCCTACCCTACCGTCAGTGCAGTTTGCTGATTTACGAAAACTCAAGTTGGTAATTCCCCAGCGTAAAATTTTCATAGGACAAAAACGTCGGGTTGAGATATACCAGTGCGGGGATTCGATGTTAGGTGGAAACTACGTACTACTACGCTGTCTTGGTTCTCTTTCGTATACGAGAAATATCCCAATTGATTGACCCCAGATTCCATTGATAAGATGATGTTTGAAATTTGCAGTATAGCGTCAGTACTTTCTCAACTGTGCTTGGGCGCTGGAGAGGGCTCTGAAACAGCTTCTCAACTCGAAGCCGTGCTTCACTACAAAGATGGCGGACTGTCAGCGGAGCAAGTTCATGAAGCCTTCAAATCTTCCCTCTATACTTTAGAAGATCCAGACTACAAGGTAAATTCATGATAAAGTAACCAGGATTATCAGCCCAAGTCATTCAGGATTGGTTACATCAAGTGTCCTTTTAAAATTATAAAATAATTATATAATTTTTGTCTTCATAATACAGAATGTGGTTCAGACGGCGAATGCCGTATTTCTTCAGGCCGGACTCTCTCTTAGTACATACTATGAAGATGCATTGAAGAAATATTACAATAGCACTGTAGACGAAGTTGATTTTGAGAACGGAGAAATTGTGGCAAGGACGATTATCAATCGATGGGTGTCAGAACAAACTGGTGGACATATCTCCAAATTACTCGAGACTCCACTGCCAAATCACACACGTCTTCTTCTCGTAAACGCACTGGCTCTCCGAGCTCTCTGGAATAACAGTTTTGACCCAGCCCTCACAGTATTCAACGGATACTTTCATCACAACTCCAAATCAAAGTATAATTTTACTTCCACATTTCAAAAAATTCATACGAAATAAATTAATGCTTTTCAGATTGATTTTTTTTTCAAATCATAAAGAAACATGTTGCGGTTAAATTGCAATTTTAAGATCCTTATTTTAAACATTTCTTGTTTTATTGTTAGAATCCAGATCCCAATGATGACTGGACGGTTCACAGTGCTCACGGGTTCAAGCAGTGAATTAAAATGTCGACTTCTGGAGTTACCATTTCGAGGAAGACGATTGTCCATGTTCATTCTATTACCAGACAAAGACCACGGGTCAGGAAATTCCGAGACAAAGAAATCCATACTCACTCGCCTTGAAAATAATTTAACGGCAGAAAACTTGAGACTCCTTTTCTCCACATTAAAGGTAATTATTTTGAAAAGAATTAAAAATATGGCATGACCGCCTTTGAATACAGATAGTGCTATTTTTCTTAAATACGTTGTTTGTTTGGTTTTAGGAGGAAAAAAAGGTTCAAGTGAAGATACCGAGGTTTAGAATTCGTCATAGTGCACCCTTAGTGGAGACGTTGACCAAAATGGGTCTTGTGGACATGTTTGACCCTTCTAAATCAAATTTCTCAAGGATTGTAGACAACAATGAACTCCACGTCAGTTCAATCTCTCACAAGTAAGTCAAATTAAAAGATGTTCCTTAAAAATTTTGTGTAAAACCAAGCCGAAAGTAACATCAATTGCCCTGAGCCCAAGATGAATCAACTTGACAAATGAAATTTTGATTTAATGCCAGAAATAATTAGAGCATTCTTGCAATGCCCTGTCAGGCGCATTTTGTAGAGTTTCCACATATTTTTCAATGGATGGTTCAGAATTAGGAAATTGTGTACTTTATATTAACTAAAATACAAAGATTATAAAAGATTAGTAAACATTTGAACTAAATTTAAATGACTTTTTTAAATAAAAAAGCCTCGTGTTTAGTAGTCAACAGGAAGACCAATTATGTACGCAATTTTTGTTTAACATTACATCCGATTTTCTAAAATAAAGTAATCTCTGGATTCATCATATTTTGTATATCTAATGCGACATGATGTGAGTGACATTGTATTGTAACAAAATGATTGGATTTTATTAATACCATCATCAATTCTTGTAATTACAGAACTGTACTCGAAGTTCGTGAAGAGGGAGCACAAGCGGCTGCAGTGACAACGACTCAGATTCAAAGAAATCATGACATAGGAGACAAATATTTTGAAGTTAATCGACCATTTTTATTTTTCATTTGGGATTATCATAGTGGAGCTTTATTGTTCATCGGACGAGTGGCTTCCCCAGAGCCACTCCTCACGTGAATTATCTGACTGAAAAGACAAAATAAATTACAATTGTAAAAAATTATTTTTTGTCCACAATGATTTCTATTCGAACGTAACCGTTTTCCAGGATGTCTTCGCCCTGTGGGTCAAATATGCATTTAGAATGCGTTAAAACACGTCATTAATTTAAAAAAAGAATGACTTTCTTTGGTAAAATTTTGCATAGAAGCAAAGTTTGACTACTCAGACTGCCCAGAGTCTACTCTGGACAGGTTGACCGGTCAGGTCAAATTGAGTGTCATAATCCGTGATTTAGTGTAATTTCAGCCTTTTCTAACTACAAAAAAAATTAGTCAGATTCATACTTAATTGCCGTTTCGAGAGTAAGTTTCTAATATTTGGAGAAATACGTGCCGTGCGGTCCTGAATTAAATTAGGCAGTGCTTACAATTAGCATTACATTTCCTTGCATTTACTGACCCACCGATTGATTGCTTTCCTCCCCCAATCGTAAAATACGTAAATTGAAATTAACATTAATTGCAAATAAAATGTGTTCAAATCCGACATCTGTCAATCATTCGTGTTGGCACAAGTCCTACTGTCTCAACCGTGTGACTAATATGCAAGTGTAAATTACAACAATGAAATATCATTAAATGCATGATTTCAATTCAGTACAGCGGAAAGAGTTGAGTAAAAGTCCGTGTTCAAAAACAGGTTCTATAAATAAAAACCTGAGCGTGAATTATTATGTGTAAATAAAATTGAAAGTGTGTAGGTTATTTGCAATCCCAGGGAAAGTCCCATCGAGAGACTTACTAACATGATGCATAAAATGGCACAGAATTAACGGGACTTAATTACTCTGTGTACATGTAACGACGGATGATTAAGAAAAAATATAATGGAATGAAGTAAACCGTCAAATCTCATATTAATTGGCTTTACAAGTCAAAACATTCACAAATCAGTATTCATATTTAAATTTAAATCTATGAATGAATGAGTGGAACGTTTCAACGATTCAAGTTTTCTGAAGGAAGAATAGAATAACTTTTAGTTTTTTCGTGAACAGTTTTCACTTTCGTCAGACACGCTTAAAGTAAAGTTCACAAGAGACAATATTCGGATGTAAAAATCATATTTAACTAAAATTCTCCAAATTTTGTACGGCAATTTGTACATCTCATTTGTTATGGGGAGGACCAATTGGGTATGAACCACCCTATGCACTGTACTGTTAATAATCGTAATCATACGTACCTGAAATAAAAATCTACTGCTCAGTTTTTGTAACATTCCAAATCTATCCCTTGTCAACCAAAACTAAAGTCGTAGTGACGTAGTTAGGTAGGAATTGTAAAATGACATCTTCTTTAAACTTTTAACATGAAATGTCTTAATGAGACTTACAGTCACATAAATATTATACAACATAATAATAATATGAGATGAGATGAGGGTCGGGCGTAATCGTTAATGTCATCGTAAAGTTAATTAAGAGGTAACATTAACGACAACATGATAATTACCTTCGTGTCTTATACGCACGAGTCTAAGGAGAGCAAAGCCAGGCGTGCAGAAAAATCAAAATCCTTTGATGTGAAGATTTGTTTTGAATGAAATCTTAAAAAGTATGACATTTCTTTCATGTCACTATTTCCTTTTTTTATCCTTCAATTTTGTAAGGAATTACATATTTCCATGTCACTCTTACATTATATCATAACTTACGATTAGTGATCTCATGAATGAATCCTTAATTTGACAGTTTCAAGCGACGTTTCCGAATTTATCGTTGTAATTTCTATCCGGATTAATCATTAAGCCATCCGGAAAGTTTTCTCTCGGAAGTTTGAAAATGGAATAAACATGAGTGTGGCAGAGGATATGGGTTGGTAATATCTAAACTGAAAGAAAATGCTAATCGTACTGTTATGCACAAGGTGGTTCACAATATTTTGTCCCACCAAAGTGTGATGTGAATTTTGTAGTTCTGTTCCAGTCAATAAGATTCAGTGCTGGGGAAAAAGATTTTGAATACAGCGAATTTCTGATATTTTCAACATTTCATGTGAGAAATATCGAGAGAAATACGTCGGGCAGCCAAACATCAAGAGCAAGTCAAGATTCATTGTCTCATCATATTTATTCAAGAATTACTCGATAGATCTGGTTATTTGTAATTGTAAATTATACATGCAAATCAGCGGAAAACATTAACGCATCTCAAACCTTCAGACTGCTTACCGCAATACTATAGAAAAGTCACTAATAAAAAAATCACTACCCAGAAAATCGTTACACACAATTAAACCAGCATAAGAAATTACACGCGACACAGACATCCGTCCACTCCTAGTCTCAATAATTTCTCTAAACAGTCATTATATTACAAAATAAAATTTAAATAAAACATGTTGTGGATACTAGGCGGAGGATTTAAGCAAAACAGAAATCATTTCTACTGCATTCTATTAATTCTAACAAAAGTATTCAACTAATTCAAAATCGGAGGACAAATAAAACCATGTATGTACATGTTTACTTACTACAAAACGACAAACATAAATTCTAGAATGACCACATCGAAGTAAAAAGTTGGATGGAAGTATTATTCCATATGTTTTTGTCGTATATCATCCATTGCTGAAAAAATTGAAATAATTTTTGACTTAGTAATAGGACAGAATGGGTTGTATCGCATTATTATTATTACTGGACGAACCTCATTGGAATGAATGATATAACTCCTGATCAAAATCTTTCTCCTGATAATTCGGCAATTTATTTTCTTCGTCTGATTGATGGTCCAAATGATTTAGATCTCCCTCCATTTGATAAGTCATAGTTATTTTGCCGAGAGCAATTTGTCGATCGATTTCGGTTGGACGAGAGAAAGTCACAGAGACAAGAGAAATATTATTTACTTCCCGATAATTCCGGACTTCCTTGAACAATGTCCTTATTTGTTTTACAAAGGACGGTTGGGCCGTTCCGTACTTGCTCTTTAGGTTTTCCAGTGTCAGAAGAGAAGTAAAACCACTGCGAACATCTTTTAAAACATTTTCATGCACAGAATCCTCATATTGTGGAGTAGCGTTCCTATCTGGTCGTTGGAGGCGTGTCTGAAACGTCAGTCAATTAATTAGCGAATATGAGAATGTATTTTGAAATTATAGCACTGTGAAAGAAATAAGTGAGGTACCTTTGCTCGGAATTCATGTTGTGAATATTTGGGTGGCGGGTTCGGAGTGACATCTTGTTCTTCAAAAACGGAAACTGGAAGTGTTTCTGAACGGACGCTCCTGGGAGTGGATGAGATTGACACAGGTTGTTTACGATTCTGCATTGAATTTCTTGATTTCCAGTAAGATGATCCAGCGGAGGCGGCTACAATTCTAACAGGAGTTGAATCATTCAACAACTTCTTCGACTCACTTCGAGTCTTCGGTTTCGAAGGCAAGGGATCCTGTGTCAACAATTATTTTCAAATTTTCAAGCAGTTTAGGAGTGCATAGCATTACAGGTAAAACATTTTTTCTGAGGATATTTAGGTCTATATAGGACTAAGCTTAAAAATCGTTTCAATTTTACTAGATTTAAGGTTCCGTTTTTTTTAACCCCTACTGTGAGTTTAGAAACGAAATAAAATTGCAAATGATGTTGAGCATAAATTTTGACGACAGATTCGGAAAATAAAGAGTTTGAGAAATCAGTTTTTCGAGATAACTCACCGTCACTTCACGTTTCGTCTGTACCCATCGTCGGACATCTTTCTCTGTAACTCTTTTATCCCCCAAATATCTATGGAGCTCCTGGGCCCATTTTGGCGAACCTAGGTTTCCATACGTTCTTGAATCCGTTTGGCTCACCAACCTAAAATTCCGGATCTGTTTCAACCTTCCCTCAGTGCATCGTGCTGGCGCTTTTCTACAAAAATACAAGATAACAGATTCAGTGCAACATTCTTAATTCACAATCGGGTATTTCTGGTTATCTCAATTGCAGAAAAGTCCCCGCACTATCATATACCTTTCGAAGACGAAGTACTCATGATTTTTAATGGTGTTTGTTTTCTGCTGTGGAAAAATTCCAACGCATTGTCTCATTTTGCTTGAACATCGGAATTAATTTGGTTAAAACGAAACAATCGTCCGAAACGTGAATTAAGTTCGTGGTAGAATTCAATCTTATTCCTGACTCAACTATTGAGTCCACCCTAGCTTAGTGTTACAGAAATCCAGTATGATGTTACTTCAATTTCAGGGAGGGTCTTGAACATCAACGTATACAACGGTGGTTGTTCTAACGAGGTTCTTCTATACTACAGTTTCTTCCCCCTATGGATACGTTGATAAAGTAAATCAAATGTTCATCAAAAAAATACTCACCTGACTCATCTTTGTCTTAATGGAACAAATTATTCGCGGAATTTTTTCTTTGTTTAAATGGATTACAATTTCCGACTACATATTTACCACAGGCTTCAAAATCTCCGTATGATCATTCACCAGAAAATTCGGGACAAATTCCTGTTACTAAATCTGCCTTTTCGAGTGCAATTCAACGTAACCGAGTGCAGGACTGTTTAGTTAAGGAATGATATATGTAATTTCTCTGGATTATACAAATACAACTTCCAGACCGGACCGCACAATTTTGCATTAATATTAAATTACGAGCTCATTTTGTCATTCAAGCTAATGCATAATTGCAAGGAATTCAATCACCCATAATTCTAAGCCTTGAGTCGTCATATCTCAAGCTTGTGATGCATGCGAATGTGAACAGAACTGGGCAATGAGACCCAGATATCAGCAGCAATTAACGGACGTTTGATTCCGACAAAATATTGTTGAAACCGGTCGTACGTATCTGGCATGATCAAATATCCTTGCAAACTTCTTCTGAGAGGTCATGTCGCTTTCGATTGGACTGAGGGGAAGTGTCCCTAGTAGTGGGATAAAATACAAGTACTAGTAGAGCTTTAGTGGTGGAAAAACTGTTTAGAGTGACCACAAGGAAATGCCTGCGCAAGGGATGGAACCCTTATCACGAAATAATGAGGGGATTCCTGTCCTACTAAGTGGTGCAACGGATTGACCATCAGATCGTAATATCTGAAATCTGAACCTCTAGAATTCTTAGATTACATAGCCTACTAAATCAAACCAAATACACTCGTTATGGGATGATCGGTTGGGATTATATAATTCGTAAATACGTACTGTTCCCTTGAACTGACTAGTAATAATTTTTACTAATATTGAAAAGTCGTTTGAAACAGAAAATTAAATCGCCTGACTAGGTTTGAGCTATTTTTCAGAATTTCACCGGATATTTGCTTAATAAACTGTATTTAGCGGATACCGGACTGGCACCGCTTCGCAGACCTCTTTCCTGTAATAATTAAAAGAATTTAAAAAATACTTACGGAGTCTTCGCCATAATTTGCAATATTTTGTGGGTGAGGTTATAGTGGATGAAGTCGATTCCTATGACAAAAATTCTATCAGCAAACTTAAATCAGTCAGGGCACGAATGTCGAACAACGATTATTGCACACACAAATGCTTCCTTCGAGAACACTGAACTGAACTGACGAATAATATCAAGAATTCGGTTTGGGTTTCACTTCCAAGCATTACGTCATTGGTTTGTGCCTTTTGTCCATCTGGCATGATTTTCTTCGTTCCATTCAGTTCAAGTAAGTTATGTAAATCATAGGTCAGGAATGTGCGTTTATCAGAAGGTTCATAACTTCGACTCCAATGTCAAGTAAAACCGAATGTTTGGATTGTGGAAGCGGAAATAATTCATATTTAAATATTCTAGCATTAAAGATGAATTTGTACAATTATATCATTAGATGGGTGAAATCGTGCCCAGCTGGTTTTGAGATGTCGAAGTCATTTCACTTGAAAATATTTCAGAACAAACGAATTAACATTGCGATAGAACAATGGGATGGTATTCGTATTCGTGGTCATGATTATGGAGCTAGTGCCAGAATTTTTCCATGTCATTTTATTACATATAGTTATGTTTGTTTGCATATTATTTACTTCAGGGCTTATGAATGTGAATGGCATGACTCGGAAATTCATTGCTGCTTTCATATTTTTTTCCCCTGCAATTTCAAAATAGTTCGAAATTGAATAAATAATCTACGAAATGTACAATTTTTCAAAAATTGACTATTTTATTTTTACCAACTCCTTCCTAAATGATTACGACAACTGGGCGTCTGTTCTTGATTTAGATTTTTCCATGTCAAGGACATTGGGCGATTTTATAAAAGAGAATCCCCCGACATTGCTGACAATGAAATGATTGTGTGAAATTCTGACTCCTTCTTCCCACAATAATACATTCTAAGTGTACTTGCTTGTATGACTTAATGGAATTGAGAGTTGTTTTTCCCATTATACTTGGATTTAAATGAAACTAAAGTTTTAAGTGAAAACGAAAGGATTCCAAATGAGTGACAGTCGTCTAATTAGACGTTAGAAGTTTTAACTCACGTGAGTTTCGTACATGATGTCAAACTTACATTAGTGAAAGACAACGTTGTGAAATAATATAATCCTTTGTAATGTGAAAAAAGGAAATGCGTATTAAAATAGGATAAAGTCATTCATAATAAGTTCATTCAAAAAAGTAACTGCGAATAACATACAGGGTGGGTTCACATTTCTAATCGTTGGTTAATCCATTAAATCAGTCACTTGTGATGTTCGAAAATCCATTGACATTGATTATGGTATATTGAACGATTGTCTTACATTCCAGTAACACTTCATTATACTTGCACAGGCAACATTTAGTTGAAATTGGCTCCATAATGGATATATTCCGAAGTCAAAGGATTTGTAGAGTAGAGATTATGACACACCCTGTACCCATACCTGATTTACGGCATATACTTACGCGTACGCAGTAATATTAATTCAGTCCTGCGTGTTTTGTTTGTACATAATTTGCATGTGTGATGTGTGACCAAATCTCAAACAATTGTGTGTTCGAATGACAAAATAATTCTTCATCCATTGTTTCATGGTTCCATCAGCCCCCACGTATCATTATGCAATTTTATGCTACTGGAGTGCAATTTGCAACGCTGCTAATTAAGAGCTCATTTTACGACACGGTTCTTCGCTATTATAACCCATCATAAAACCAAAGTTAAATTTAAGCCACTCACCCTCATATGAAGGCAGCTCTAAATTCATTCTAAGGCTATGAATGAGTATTCTTCTCCCTGTGCCCTGAACCACAGGGTTATTTGTCCGAAATTAGTACATCTGTGGAAATACGAAGCAGTGTAATCATCAAAATCGTCATTCATATTCGTAATTAAATCAAATCAATCAAAATTATGAGTTTTACTCTGTACTTCGTCTCTGGAGAATAACCTCCTGAACAATGTCTGAGATGATTTCACCCTGGAAATTTCATTGATTTGATCACATGGACTCAGAAAAGCTCTAGTATTTTTATTTTTCACGGGGATAACCAATGCAATCATCTCCGGATATCTGGATTCCTCATTGCGAATAATAATAAAGTTAATCACCTTTGTTATTAATCAGATTCATGAACTACATTCAAACATCAAACATCCGCATATTTGTACATTCGTCATTAAGTCGAAACCACCTGGTAGCAGGGAAAAGCCTAGTGAGAAGAAAACTGCCCTTTGTTTGAAGGAATCGATCAATCTATGTCCTGCCTGAAGGATCGGACGCCAATTCACAATTAATTAATTACTTTTGCCGTGTCGAGTAATACATACACATATAAAGTATAAATAATTGTACAATTAGCTGTAAACCATAAACAAGACGTATTTCTTGCGGATGATTAAGAATGAGTATTACTTTTTGCAATTGACCTAGGGATGGTGTCCCTAGTAGTGGTGGAACAGAAACTCTACAACCCATCCATATAATCTGTCAGTCCGAGCAAGGAAATAATTTTACAGTAAAATGATTCACCAAGTTTAGAACAAATAGTTTGCAAGTACAAGAATGAAACGTGGAGATCATGTCACACTGTCATAATACTGTATTGTACAATACTGTACTTTTTTAATCTGGAAAGGTCTAGGGTTGACCTTGCGAACCATTGCTTCCTGCAAGATCCATTCCAAAGCCTATGGTCCAAGGTATAGTATAAACATACTGTACGTAGTATCCGTATGTCCATGACCGGCGGCGGCAGAAGCGGTCCAAAAAAATTCATTATATCCACTCAGGTGTGTTCACCTCGGTCAAAACAAAATGGACTTCTGCACTGCATTTTCAAAAGAACCAAACCATACAATGTACGATACAACGTTCCTAACATTGGAAAAAGATCAGGACGAGCATCTTTTAGTTTGTTCTCTACTCTCAGCTAATATGTTATTATAAGGTAGTAATTTCATCTCCTCTGAGTCATAGGGGAATGCCATGGGATGATAACTAAAAAACTGTCCATCCTCGTATCTCGTTGTATAACACCCTTGCTACTCGCTGGACGCTGGGTTCACGGTTCGAACTCTTTGTCAAACAATGTAGTGAGTGGTTCATAACATGTGTGACAACGCCACAGCCAAACCGGTGGGAGTCGGAGAATTCGTGAGATACATTATTATTTTTTTTGCAAGAGTTTTATGAACGACTTAACGAGCCGTTTAACTTGAAAATCTGATGCGAGCAGGTGCCACTCATCTGATATAGTAATGAAAAGTGGAATTTTTTGGTCAGAATCCACTGAAAAGTGAAAACTTTGACAATTGCATTATTACGATCAATTCTGGACAAATTTTATCAACATTTCAAGCTGCCGTTTATCGCAATAGGAGGAATTTGATTTTAGTTTTATTTCGAGAATCCTGTGCGCTAAAGTATTCCAACATACAATAGATTAAAAATTGAACAAAACTCTCCCAAATTTGATCGTAAAATTGCAAAATTGTCATTTTGAATACAATTTGGCTCTTTTTATTACTTTTATCCCGTTGGTTTTCGAATTCAGCAGCGCGGAGTCCCCGTGCGGATTGGATTTGCAATTACGTTGAATGATTCGCCAGACCAGAAGGTCACCCTAGCAGTAGAAGAACAAACTAAACTGCGAACAACGTCTGGAAGATGCCTCGAACGCCTAACGCTTTGCGAGGAGGCAAAGAATTGACACGACGCTTCTGCACTTTGATCTGTCGGATCATCTTGGCACATTCCCTCTTGACTTTTTGTTGGCCATCGTCATAGTGGTCGTCGTAAGCCTTTCGCAGCACCACACCTACCTGTCTGAATTGAAGGTGGGTTGTAGGCGCCCCCAGGTACACCAATTGTGTGTTTTTTTCTTAAACATTTTAGCCAGAATGACTGGCCAAGCACCTATCTCGGCAGTGTATACACGAACAAGATATCTCATGTCCTGAGAATTGGCCTCAACTTGGTATGTTATGATGTTACATTACGGGGTCTCAATTGGACGAACAGAATGGACCAAGATCTTTGAGAAGACTCGAGTCAACGACTAGTCCAGTCCAATCCTTTGAGGTGTCAACAAGGTACCAGTGGTCACCAATCACCCAGAGTACCGTACATCACACGTATAAATACACCGACAGGGTTTACCCATAATTCACTCAAGCACCAAAACAATTTGTAAGCCTGACCTACACGAAAACAACTCATTAAGCCTGTTTTACACAAAACCATTTGTTCCGCTAAACAGTTAAACCGGCCTTACACGAAGACAATAACACGCTAATCCGATTTTACACGGAGAACACGTATTAACACCGATTTACACAAAAAACGTAGTTTGAGCTCGGACTTTACATTACATCGTGGTGGCAGAAAAGGCTAAACCAAAACACATCGATTAGACATTTCGCGAAATCGATGGATTAAGCCAGTATTTCACGAATTCGAGGAATTAAGCCTACGTGTCACAAAATCGCGGTTTGCAACGAGAACATGGTAAATGACAAGTCTTACAACGAGAGCCTGTTTCACCCGAAAACGTCAGATTAAGATTATTTTGCACGAAAGTCGATTAAGCAATCTTTCCACGGAACGAAATGTCTAAGCCTGTTTAACACCAAAACGTTACAAACTGATTTTACACGTAAACTTTCCGTGAAACTTCTTTAATTATACGAAAAGTGAATCCACCGAACATCAAGCAGAAAAATTGGCGTGATTCTTAGAAAAATCTTCAAAAATTTGCGGATTCCAGCGCGGGCAACCGGATTTTATTCATATTGGATACACTTTCGAATTAACCTCATTTCCTTGCAGACTCGGACGCCGGAAATGCTGGAAATAATTGTGGATTTTAAACACCATGAGTCATCTCAACTACTTCCGACCATTTCAAATATTAAAGTCTTACAATCGTTGAAATTTCAACTTGAACAATTCCTGCGATAATAATTCCGAGTTTTTGTTGAGTGAATCTGTATATAATCAAGATCATTCATTTTCGTTTGAGGGCAAGATTGTGTTGGCCTGTTAATCGTCTCAAAAACCGGATTTTAGCACTTACACTACATCCGTGTTGGTGCCAGTGCAATTGGCGAGTACAAGGAAGAATTTGTGTTGTTTTATTGGCCATTGCCGTGTTTGTGTTTGTTTGCAGTCTATTCTACCGTTTAGTTGACAAAGATTCAATTCTAGCAACTTCGCCGGTGGTGATACGATCAACCTGAGAAGGAAAGCCTACGAAGTAAGTTTTAAACGTCATTAAGGAGGGCATAAGGATTGACAGTTTTTTTATTGGGACAGGTTAGTCTTTAGTTCGGTTTCATTCTAATTTCCATTTTTGGGTCATAAATTGAATAAAATATTCATCAAGAAATTAGTATTTCATATATAAACCATTACAATTCAGGCGCTTGAAATTTATAAAGTTTGAGATTTGATACTAATGGTTAGAAATTTATAAATTAGGCCCGATGCGCTTTTGTGATATCCCAATTTTGCAAAAACCCACTGTTCTCAGAATTCCTGTTGGAAACAAATGCGTCGAAAACAATTCTTAAAAAATCAATCAGCAATTCATTGAAGGCATGGTTGAACAGCGTCACGGTATATTAAGATGTCTTCAGAAGAAAAACCCGTAGACTATGAAAAGATCATGAATGAACTAGCGAATTTATAAACAAGCCCTAAGTTCATATTAAAATACTTGTCTCCACCCCGTTATACAAACTATTCCTGGACTACTGAAATGGCGTATAATTTCGTGGTACTATTCCCAAAAATTGCCCAAATTAGCCACCGTTAATATTGATTTCCTCAAATAAATTCTGGAAAATGTTTTCAGCTGAGTCGTGTCAAGTCCAGTGTACTTATTTCATTTATTTTTCAATCGATACTTTCATGGTTATTAAATTAAATTTAACCATTCTTTACACCACTCATTTCAAAGTACTTGAAACACTGTACGACGGTGACACCATAAGTACCTCAACGGACCGTTTATTACCTCGTTAAGCTATCCAGTCAAGTGTGACTGTAAAAAATCATAAAACATACATTTGTCATATTTTTCACACTCTTGTCATTGTCCCTCCTCATTCTCATACCACATTTCCTAAAGGAATTAGTAAAACCCTTCAACCGAATCATTGTCCTAATTATTACCTTATTACACATTTTTTATTCCACTTTATGTTTAAACTCAAATATATTACGGTGTCTTCCAAGGTACTCCACATGTAATGCATAACGGTCAAATTCGTTGGTCATTTCGATTACGCACGCGTATATAGTACTCAGATATTTTGTGTGGGTCTGGAAAGTTAACCAATCAAATGCATTTCTGAAAATTCACAATTAAATTTGATACTATCATTTACAGTAAGTTTCTAGTACTAAATCAGACCAGATCATAAAATCTTCCCACGCACCCATTGTTGATTAATCTAAATTGCTATACTGTTAGGGTTGAAAATGGCCTGGATGAGGAAGTGAATATTTCCTCAGAATATTTCCATTCGCCGCATGACTTAATGTGTGTATTTATTTGGAATTATGAGGAATCAGAATCAATCGAACAAAAACCAGTTGACGTAGAAATGCAGTTGCAGAGAGGTTGATTATTGTATTACAAAGTATTGCCGTATGACGAATAATAATACAGATAAAGCACTTCCACGTAATAATAAGACATACATTGTTAGACGCTGTCTGATCATACATTTGTTATAATTTCAACACTCCTTTAGATTTGATGAAACTGGTTAGCCGGTCAATTCGTAAGTACGTATACGTATGTCCAACCTTATAAGATTTTTGCTCTGATTTACTCCACTCAAGTTAAGATCATGTGTCCTTTGACTTCATATTGCTTGGTCATATTTTGGCACACTCACTTTTACAAAATATCCTACCACGCCTTTCTTATGACATATTCCATTGGAGGTCTCATTTTTTAATTTTATTGCCCACATACACAATTTCAAGGAGCGTATGCATTGGATTTGCAGTAGCATTACTTTAAGGCCAATAATCGTGATGATTTTGAGAGAGTCCTGTCAAATTTAATGCCCACCGTGTAGATCAAAGTTCCGACTAGTAAAGATGTTCAAATGGTTCATAAGGTAGATGTGTCGGTTGAAAATCTCGGGTCAGGCCTAATTTCGAAAATTTCTAGCAGTGAGCCAAAATTTTCAAAAGATTAAAAAAAATTAAGGGATTGCAAAATGTTGTCTATTTTCAAGATTCTGTATCATTTCTTGTACACATTTAACAGTTTCCTGGAATATGAATTTGTGCAATTTAACTATTTGTCCTTGTATTTAAATGGTTGCACAGTCAGCGGACATGTTCGCTGAAGCATGTGATTTAAGTTCGTGTTGGGAACATCCTTCGTTTGTGGACGACTCTATGTACATACTTTTGCAATAATGCGAAACCGAATTAAAGTGATAAAAAGAATTTCCTGGCATTATATTGAATTCGACACGAGTGCAAGTGGAATGAATGCAATTGTAACTGTTAGTGAAATATAGTAAAAGTAAGGTTTGTTCTTCATTGTTTGTGCGGACCGGTCCAAAACCATGGAAGAGTGATTTATTAAATAAAATAAAGGATTTCGGTAAAAAATCAAGAATGCAAAGGTTTAACGGTTGCAAATAGGAAATAGGTGGGAAAAAAAAGAGAGGACGTTTTTCCAGAAATGTAATACTTTCAACTGGTGTGCCACGCGAGTGGTGGTAACTCGAGTACAAATATTCAACTAAAGAGGTGTCAAGTTGGGTGTCAGGTTGATTTGTAATTGATACTAAAACAGAGTTTATGTCCCATCATTCCCAAATTTCACACCGCCCACTTCTGTTCTGTTTCACTGTCCTCAGTCAGATTCTGGCTTTTATGAATGATCTGTCTGTCTCATGTCTCCCTCGGGTGATCATAAGCGCTTTGCTTAGCAATTACCCATGCTTTATCCAATTAAATGTCTAATTACTCAAAATTTATGTGATTGTTGTATTTCTTGACCACAACAGTTTAGCGGAAATCACAAAGTGTCATTTGCTATCATCTCGCACCTTTCAATTCAATTCCGAATAAAGTAAAGTACGACAAATAGACGTAATTTGAACATTTCTTCAAAATTAAAGAAAATACGTACATATTTTTATCATTTTAGCATGGCCATCAAGATCAGACACCAATTTCATAAAATTGACGACTCCATCGCATTTAACTAGTCGGATTACAAGTTGTTGAATTTTGGAGCGTATACTTTAATTTTTCAAACAACGAAACCGGAAATAGATTCTTCTCTCATTCATCATTCTTGAAATGTCATTGACGAAGTCTTGATGTCAAAAATACCTCCACAAATTCTCTTCTCATGATTGAAATTTGTCTCACATACTACGTGCACATTACGAATGACCATCACAATTCTTTTTAAAAATTCATTGTATGTTTTTCTGAAGTGAGATTCATGTTCTTTGAGCCTGCGTTTGGACGATGAGGTAATATGTCGTGCACGTTGTGAGGTACTAAAAATACCTGTGTCACTATTCATTATGTTCATGCATAGGTGCCATACTTGGATGTATGGAGAATTGAATTCAATTAAGGCATCATAACAAACAAACAAACATGTAATGCAAAAGCTTAATGGTCAAATTTGAGCAACCACTTCAACAAATAAAATCAAAAAACAAATGAGGACTTAAGGTTTGTTGGTTTGTTTGTTTGTGCATGGGCGAGCGGGTAGAGTTAAAATAAATACAAATACAAATAAAGATGTCTCAAGTTGAGCCTTTTACAATAAAAATTAATTTATTAAATACTTTCATAATGTGTTACATCAGAGGTAGCACACCGTGCTAATTTTGGTATTACAGCACAACCGCGGCTCAATTTAAGGTCGAACAAATATTAGGCATATGTAAGATGAGATTGAACAATTTCAAAAGG
Source organism: Protaphorura glebata (assembly GCA_034694305.1). Classification (NCBI taxonomy): domain Eukaryota; kingdom Metazoa; phylum Arthropoda; class Collembola; order Poduromorpha; family Onychiuridae; genus Protaphorura; species Protaphorura glebata. Next base: position 21,696 of record JAQFYE010000021.1, read on the forward strand.
CTTTCCCTACTTAATAACCACGCAGTGCGGAAAATCAATTTCTGACCAAATCCGCTTACAAGATAGAATTCTTCGACATGCAACGCTCCTCATTTCACGTGGGAGTTAGTTATTGCTATTATTATTAGGATTTGACAACTTTCTCAACTTCATCATAAAATTCGAGTACTACACGGATGTCGCATCATCTCTAATCATATTGGACAATCTAACATTCGGTTTTATGATTTACATAAATGATTGCAGATTTGTCAAGCTTTCGTATTTACTTTCAGTTTCGATTTCAATTTCAGCACCGACTTCCAATGACATTTAATGTCCATTAAATATTACGCCAGTTTAGAAAGAGAATGGGAAGTTCTCTTCATAATAAATGAAAGGTGTAGTCATAAAATAGACCTCCTGGACAGATTTTAGGACATCCAAATACATGATTCCTTGTCCAAATGTGACCTGGTCGACTTTAATTAATATCTCAATTTATTTTGCTCAAAATCAGCCAGATTTGTTCTATTTCATTTCAAAGAAGAATTTTCGCCGAGACGGACATAAATATTTAATTAAAATTTCTATCCTGACTCACGGTAGGCTGCTGTCAAAAATAGTACAAATTTTTGAAATTTGTATAAAATTTCGATCAGACGACGGTCGAATTAAGTTACAACATTTATTTTCGACAATATAAGCAGTCCTTATTCCAATTTTATTATTATTTATTCAACTATTTCATTGATGCACATTTTACCTACAAATTTTAATACCCTAATCTCACGGAACCAATCTTCGAAAGATTGGATGTTTTTTTAAAGAAAAAAGTTGTTTAATGTTATGCCATTGCCATTGGCTGTCTTAGGGTTCAAGGTTAAAGGAAAGGGTTGGGAAGAAGACAGATTCTCCTAATTATTTGTTACCCGTCTGCCAAAAGATTTCTTGACTTATTTTCCCATGATGTGTATAATCTGTTGAGCATCACATTGTGTAAATCCAACTTAAATTACCAAAACCCTACCTACTTACTGGTAAGCTCAATTTTTCTAGGGATTGCATGCATTAAAGTTACCTCAAGGGCTTGCGGTAAACATTTGGGCAAAAAGCATGTGCAATGCAATTGAAATTGAAAGGCTTTTCACGGGATCCGACACGGACAATGCGCCCACAACCGCAGGACAAAAACGTTAAACCTGTCAGCAGTCATTTCACATTTATACAATAAGTCAAGGATTACAAAATGTCAGTAACATATGAAATTAGATTCTATTCTTCCCATTATTTTTAAAAATATTAGAGGTAGAGAAAAGGTTCTATAAGGAACTACCTCACCAATTCAGCCCGAGGGATCGAATCCTTCTATGTCCAATTTGTATTTTGCCATCTACTATGTAAAATTTTATATTAGGCTAAAAATTAATTGAAAGTTGAAGAGAAATGCAAAACATTTCAGACGCTTGTCTCCATTTTGCTATTTTTCGGCCATACTTGACACCACAATAAGGAATCTCACTTTCAATTCAATATATTTATTTGCGTCTGAATGTAAGAGATAATTAAAGAAAAGTTCTGTTATTTAACACTTATGAGTACACTCGTGAAAACAAATATTGCATTATAGCCATTACAAAATCTCTGATTTTTGTAGAATCATGTTATATTTATTTACATGGATATTACATACTGAAGGGATGATATTTAATATGGTCATCCATCGTTTTTGGAATGCTGCGGTGCGGTGCGGTGAGAATCCTAGATGTTCATTCAACTGTACATGGAAGGATCCTTCTGTAATTTATATGTGGATGACATCATCATCCCATCTCCATCTCTTAAAATAAGTCAAGTGATTAGTGACGGGCTAAATACTTTTAAATACGGATGTAATGATATGATGTACAGACGCACGTTCATACATATATTTATTTATGATTTAAAAAACACTCCAAAAAACTTTTCCTCCTTTTTTACTATTATTGTTATGGATGGTCGTTGAGGATCAAATTATTTGATGGCGTCAAGGAAGAATTTCTACTCGGTGTACTTCAATCACTCACATTAGGCAATCCCAGCAATTATTTGCAAGTGATCAGGCGGTAGACTTCAGATTATGAAATATTAAAACCACAACTCTTTGAATAGAGTTTTAAAAAAATAATTAGTACATTTCACGTGTTAACCGAACAGTTGGACGTAATCATAATTCGATACTTCTTGCCGAAATGCAGAGGGTGGTTCATAATTTTTTTCCGACTTCCCGCATGGCAATAAGATAACAGCATATTGAGATTTCCGCCATACATGAGATTGAATGTTCAATAGCTGTACAGATTAAATTCTCAATAAAATGTATATCTCAGTTTTGGATGTAAAGTGTTATGAACCACCCTGCAACTGCATACATGTACTTAGTTGTGGTTAATTACAGGTATAGGTGTGAGGTGTAGAATAGGAATGCAATGCAATGTGGAATGATTTGCTGAAGCCCTACAATGTGCGAACGGGTAATTTCCAATGAATACAATTGGAATTGCAGAACTGGTAAACTGGTATCAGGACGGTAACTGGTAATGAGTGAGGTCCGACGATCCATTGTCTCCGTGTGAGAAATGTACGTACATGTAGATACAAAGTATTTCTTTGACAAGAACTCATTCACTTTTATTTAAATTTAAACTCTGCACTCAAACTCCTAAGGATTCTTCACGTTCAGTCAAGAAGAGAAAGGTGAAGAAATAGAAACTAACTAATCATAGGATAAATATTTTCTCATTAGTTGTTTCATACTCGACTTGTATTGATTGTCCTCTTCAAAGAGTCCTTCTCAGGTTAAGAGATGAGACCAACCCTTCATCCCCTCACTTTTAGTCATCCTAAACAGTTACGACTTCCCAAAAAAAATATTTCTCAGCTCTGATCAATATAATACCTCCATCATGATGACAGATAGAAATTAATTCAATTTTAAAATTATGTAATTATTATATTACACACTACTTATTAAAAAAACAACAAACACTTGATTCCACAGAAATACACGGTTTTACAACAATGTTATGAATACTGGTGGTTTCAAATTTTTTGACCCCCGGAGAGAAGGTTTCTTTTATTTTGGCGTAAGTTCTCCGCAAATCGGTTTCTGTATTCTGCAAGTTAACTCAACGCTCATTAAGTTTGCGAATTTCCCATACAGTCGTGGTTCTCTTAACTCTAACAGACTCAAGTATTATGATAATATATTCCACGCCGCAGCAGAGTGTAAGATTTAATTACTATTCCCATCCTGTCAGTGCATATCTTCTTCGTAGTGTTTTCGAATACTTGGAATAAAACCTCTCTTTGAGGCCATCTCAGTAGTAAGACCATATTTCCTATTAAGACCAGTAGGGTAAACCGGGCTAACGTCCCCACTTTTAGGGAATGCGCTAAAAGTCCGTATCAATGGACGGGGTCTGGAAGGCTCCATGGATATGCACGTGGGGACTTTTAGCACGTCTCACCTGAGTGGGGATATTTAGCCCGGTTTACCCTGGTCACTAATTTTGACAGGTGCGTCACTTCTAACATTAAGAAGTCTGTCCTCCACGCTCTGTTCCAGGCGAACGTGCTAGGAAGATATAATGTGGTCCCGAGACACAGGTGGACATGGCTAACTGAGGTTATAACATGTGAACCCATTCTAAATGAATTTGGAATAAATTTTAACGCTAAATGTACATCAATGTGCAAACACACATTACAGGTCGCACTTTAGAAAACCGATTGCATCAAATTGAACCTTCAAACTTAATAGCAGCCCGTTTATCTTAAGTCCTATGAAAGCATCACATTTACAAAATCTATTGTAAAGATTAAGAAGTTACGTAAGTAGAACAAATCGCGTCATTCATACACAATTTGCACTGTACTCATTGTACGCGTGTACTTGAAATATTTCAGGTAAGAAAAAGCTCGAGCTTTTGTGCCAATGTTTCAAATTTAGTTTTGGATTTAAAATTCTAAAATTCTGGCACTTAAAATTTTATAATTCTATTTCGTTCTCCGTCTTATAGATTCAGATTCTATCTGTATTGTACGGATGGTCACCTTGGTAAAAAATCCACAAATAGTGTTTAATTAAGCATTCCTAGTTAATTTTTAATTTCCGGATTGCATTGTATTCCCTAATGTTACAAGTTTACCGTGACGTTCTCATCACACCAGCAATTTATTTATAAAATTGGAAATCAAAATGACATGACATTGACGAAGAATTTTGGTGCTATTGCATTGCTAGGATGAATTATTTTTTATCACTGAATAAAAAATGTTAAATGCAAACGAAATAGCGCTAAAGCGGATATTACTTCATACAAAAAAAATCCAGTCGTGGTAAAACTTTACATATGTATTAAGTGAAGGCAAGGAACAATGTGTACGTATGTATCTATTTCCATTGTTGCGTATTATTTATTCATCATTCTAAGCTCATCTTTTTCATTTCTTAATTCTTTCAAGGGAAAATTGTTAAAAAAAACCAAAGTCAAAGTCTTACATGAATACACGCATATCCGCGTCACTCCATTCCAATAATACAAATTAGGTAAGAGATTCTCAATTCTCATCATCATTTCCATCATTTCTTCTCTTGTCTTGTCTTGTGAATAAGACGTCATTATTTAATTCATTTTCTAAGAGAGGTAGAGACTGATAGAGAGACCCAATGTCATGTCAAGACAACCAACAATGAACTCACCAAATCTTATGCATTTTTAATCATACAGCACAATTTTAATAAAGGTGAATTAGCTATATTAATATTATATCTTTGAATTATCAACCAATATCAACTGTATTGAAAGCAATTCGACCTTCGTCATACACAAATTGATTTCCTTGCAGAGTTCAATAGTAGTATTGCGGTAAAATAATATAAGAAGTAAACAATTTGAATCAACAATAAAGGTTATACTCTGTAATTGTTATCTATCCCGAGTTGTGCGATGACAAAATTCAGATATCACACATTATTCTTGCTAAATGATGGCTTATCGTCTGTTTCTACGAAGGAGACAGCCCCCAACCCTCCCGTACAGGTTCAGAATTCACCTCATTTTGACGAATGCAGTAAACAATTGACTTATTAACAAACACTACAAAGTAAGGCGTGGTCAAATAAAATGTGTTGGATATCCAAGTGGCCAAGTGGAGGCACCCCTAGTAGTAGATTAAAATACCAATGACCCAGTGGCGGAATATCTTTCTTAAAGCAGCTGGCACAGAGATTTGTGGAAAAGGTTGTGATTTTGTTTATTTTTTTTTAAATATTTACCTGTTCGGAATGACACTCGTCAACACATTCCAATGTTCACTGATTACGTTACATTCCTGACAACTACATAAACAGAACTTGACTTGCGTCCGTAAAACTCACAATCAAATGCAAATATCTCCGACATTCTAAAGCATAAATTTTCTGATAACTCAAAAATGCTGAACTTGCTAAGGATGATGACGAGATCGTAAATCTTTGTTTAATTTCCTAAAACTTCCAATTAGTTGCTCGTTCAGTCAGGTTCGGATTTTTAAAAAATCGGTAAAGCTATAAAGAATGTTATAGCCTTCTCTATACAGGACTCTTACTTTTTAATGAGTCATTGACTTGCTCTGGAATTCATCCAATACTTGGCTTTTGGCCGACACGCAGATGAAATAAACCAGAGCTACTTCATATAATCCAAGACAACAGTGAGTTAGTTAATTGCAAATATTTATCCATTGTTCAGCGCCCTACGTCCATTCCTTATCTTCACTCTCAATCTTTTTGACTCTTCTTCTTTGACCATTTGACCAAATAGGAATTTTAATTCAATTCTTATTTGTTTCCTTCCTTCCGTCCGCCCGACATTATCATCTCTCGCTTTTTCGCCTTTCACGTCCAACAATAGGTGAACATAATTCGCAATCAGTAACATTTTCAGCACATTGTGATGACTCCTCAGTATGGCATGTGCATCAAATCATTTTTTCGGCAAGCTCAAATGGCGTCAACTCAAAAAAACGTTACCTACGAATGACGTCATGTCCGCGGTCATCGCATATTCGTGACAACGTTATTTGGAAGTCTGTTAGTGAAGGAGTTTCTACATGGAGGCCAAAGAAACGATTTTTCAAGCTGACCGAAGAGGCCTCGTGCAAATTAAGATAAATAAGCAGACGTAAAGCTCATCACATCAGATAATAGTCAAATCAGATAACTCCGAGCTGACTCGAATTAATTTGTCCTTAATTTTATATATCTAATTTTATATATCTGATGAATTTTTGACAATTTAATTCAGGAATCTGATTCAAGTGGTGAAATAAAATCGGGAAGGATAAAATACTACACGTTTGTGGCTGAAATCTGAACGCCAAACAGTCAAAATTAAAATAAAGTAAATAAGTCATAACCTTAACCAGTTTACACCTTGATTAAATTCTTCTAAACAAAATTCTGAGCACCAAACTGAAAATTAAAATGAAGTGAATGACACGTAAATTCAACCTAATGTACAAATTATCAACTCAATTAGTCTCAATTACAGAGAGTTTAATTATTTTCATCTAAAATTCTCACAAAGACTTAGAATTATCCAGTACAATTTACTTAACTCGTAAAATATAAGCTCTCAGAATTTCATATCTTCCGAATATACGATTTCTATAAAATTAAATATTACGCCAGAAACGTGAATATATTGTTGTAGCGTACTCATTTTGTGATGGGATTCGAATTTTTTAAACTATTCCAAAACCAAAATAGTTAATTCGAGTGTAGTGATCACGGCGCAGTAATTTAGATACACCGTGCTCGCGAAATAAAACGAAACGTGTCCACCACAAGAATATTAAAACTTTTCCTGGTTAAAATTATTCAATTGCAAACCAACTTTAAATTTTTAACGGCCTGTAATTTTGTGTGTTCAATTGCCAAGAAAATGGATTCAGTTGAGAACGTTCGTAGTCATTAAGCGAGTATTTAGAGATAATAAATTGGCTCCCGCCGTGCAGTAAAAGACAACTGGATAATTTTATTCAAATGAGTCATTCCAGTACTGGTTGGATTGTTTACCTGGAAGGAACCGGTTTTATATTCGTATTCGTATTTGTATTTGTAATTAAGAATTACGATGATTTCACTAAATGCGAATTTTTCATACATGTGTGTACGAGAATGACACTTTATTTCTGCGAATTGTGACGACGCGCGACGTATTGACGATCGTCGTATAGAAAGTTGATTTGTGAGAGAGATGCGCTTGAAACATGTCCTATAAAATGTGCTTAATTTGCAATTTGTTTTAATTGTAAACTTGTTGAGGTTAATTTAATCTAAGGGTATGATTAACTGTGGTCATCGCATGCAACCGCACTAATGATAATTCATAGGGTGGGATTTCAAAGAAGAACAAAAATTGTTCCACTAGTACAATTATTATTACAATGGTTGAACTAACGATGTTTTTTGAGATCTCTTCGCTTTTGCTCATTTAGTACATAATTACTAATTACAAATAGAAAATTAAATATATACTACATGCTACAGCGGCCTTAGTTTGAATGTCCTCATTTTTTCACCTGTCCGACTGACTAATCATAAAAGTCCGTCTTCCATGCATTTTGGCGTTTATTTCTCTAGTGGTTAGAAAGGGATATCTTATCAACCTTCCCGTCTACTTAAACTCATTGAATATTCATAAATTAAATGCTAACTTTTGAGTAATCCTAATTGCTGTTCAAGGCCAAAAATGGTGAATGGCCTATATTTAAACAAATTGCACAGAGCCGGCCATCAGTAGAATAATTTTAGGACGCGGTAAGTTAGGGGCGGAATTGAAACAACCCACTAATTGTTCAGTGTGAAACTTGTCAGTCATTTTACTAATTGATTCAATTGATGGGAAAAGCCTGTCATAAAATATCCTCCGTCATTAATGCACGGAAATATCCTTAGGCCTTGGATTGGATTTGAATGATAGATTTAATTGATGCCGGCGGATTAAGAGGGCCGTGTTATTGTTAATGCCTGCCATAGGCGTCAGCACCATTCGAAATCATTGGATATTTTCTGTATGGTTATTACTCAAAAATTTTCAAGTTAGATTTTGTATTAGGACACGTACTAGAAAGACAGATCTGAAATTCAAACCGGTTTGACCCACTGCACTGCAGTGTGAGCACTGTGCAAAAATACTAGGCTTTCCGAAAACCATTTTAAATTGGTCATAAAACATCCCGAGGTGATTTTCTGATTTTGTCTCAAGAAAACAAATTAAATTCTGTTCCTTTCTCCCTTGTCCTAGTAATTAGTTGTTTGCCCAGCTCAAGATTTGATGATTTAATTCCCAGTTAGTGAAATTTATTTAATGACTCGTACACAGCGCACATCTCAAGATGAATGCCACGCCATTTTGATTTTCATTGATGAGAAGGGAAGGCCAGACCAAGTAAAGAAAGATTTCTTGGAAAATCTTTTTAAACTGTGTAACATGTACGTAACATGGGGTAATGGCGACATGACATGACTACTTCATACTATAAATAAAATCAAAAGTACTTTAATGATTAATTTACCCCTGTTCTCTTCTTATCTCAATCTCTACCTCCTGGAAGTAATTTCTTAATCATGCAAAAATCGTTCAACCATGAGAATGGTCACGGAACAAAACATCAAACTCCTAACTTAAATTTAACTCCTGTTCTTGAATGTTCTTCCCTGACATCACTATTACTCAAAGGAATTACTAATCCTTACGTGTGTTCTAAAATAATAAAAACGAGATGCGTCAGGAAGATGATTGAATTCTTTAGAGGATAGTTGGCCGGCCCAATCACGATTTTACCGTCCTTCTCAATAGTCACATATTAATGCGCCGTACCGTGCAGTGTAACCAGTCTTCTCACAAGGAACCATTTTCCAATGTGAAACTCAGATCAGGACAAGTGTCCTGGTCACGAATACATAGATATAATTATTTTCAAATTCCTCACTACCATACATTTTGTGATTTTTCAAAAATTACTAGATATGTATACAAATTTAACAGTTAAAAGTGATATTTGAGTAAATATGTTTTATACATGCAAACTGGTTTCCTTGTAAGCTTTTACTGAAATATTACAATGTTCTAGCCCTATGTACATCTTTAATTGACCGTCTATGCATACTAATTGTCACATTTACGAATCGACACGCATGAGCTCATCTCAGGCAGCAATTGGGCCCCTAACACCAAAATCCGCGTCACGTTTGATTACTCAAAATAAATGCGATCGTGGTCAGTCCACGAATGTCCGGATTAGTTAAAGATGCTTCAAATAATTATGAAACGTATTGTTTAGAAAATTACCACGAATTAAGCTTTGATGTTTAAGTGTTTGACATTCATCATAAGACATCCGCGTATTTTAAGGTACCAGCTTTCATTTTGGCCTAAGGAAGGAAAATAAAATAAAAACACCAGTGGATCCGATACGTTGCATTGTCTACCACACGGGTAAAACCCCGGCGCAGAGTGCATGGTGAGGTAGTTAGGAAAACCTAATCAAATAGGAAGTGTAATGGGTTTTATGATAATTAATTTTGGCCAAATTTATTTGAGTCATTGAGTCATGCGGAAGGTATTCGTATTATAATTATGCAATGCTAATAATTGAGTCCGAAGTTGGAGATTTAAAATAAAGAAAAGTTAATGGATGCACTTGGCGGCACGCTAATACATTAATTTATAAGGTCGTGTTCATCGACCATAGAATAGAATGAAGTAATCCATGCAGTAGATGACATTGAAGAAGATCCAAACTCCAAAGGAACACATTTCCAAGAGGAAATGGGAATTTATTGTTAGCAGAAATTAATATTTGGCAAAGGTGTGACGAGTCCTTATTTAATTATCGTAAACAGCAGGAAGTTGACCAGACTATGAATGCAGGTTCCAGTCTTAACTAAACAGGCGTCACCGTAGAATAGCTTTAGTACTTTTTTGGTAAGGTCCATCGCTGGATTGCTCAAAAATATCTAAAAACAAAAATGTAATACCTTTTTCAATCAGAACTGATCACTTAAAATTTTTATGGTCTTCTCAGATATGTAGGATTGAAAGAATTTGCAAAATATCATACAATAATTATTATTTCAAAACTGTTAAAAGTGTAATTTAAAGATCAACGTTATGGTTTACACCTCAATTGCATGAATCGTATGAACACAAATTGATATTTAGACATGGTTTTTGACATGGGAAGATTCCTTACGGTTACCCAATTCTTCAGAGCAGGACATAGCCGTTTCAACCGCCACTTGGTATTTGCACAAAATTTTTCCACTCACTTTGTAACGTAATCTGTGAGTGTTTAGAAACAACTTTACAACCCAAGGTCTTCTAATCTTCCTTGATTCCGAGTTCAGATAAGATAAGATAATCCCGTGAGAAATATTTCTAAACACTTTTCCTTATTATTATTTCATTAAAAATACAAGTTAACATAAGACAAAAATGGATTTAAAGTTTACAAGTACGTAAATGTAATCTAATTTAGTAATTCAAAAATAAAACATTTCACTGCACTGTCGCAGTGCACAATATATTCCGCGTTAATTTTTTTGACGTAGTAACTTCATATTCTCAAGGCTAACACCTGCGTTGTATTGCAGTGAATTGTTCAGAAATTAAACAATAATGAAATTATGAATATTTAATTCACACTCGATGCAATTGCATTGGTCAGGCCGTTCCATTTATGGCGTATAACGAACGAGTGACAGTTTTCAAAATTTGAGGATATTTAGTTAGAAGTTAGAAGTTTTCCCATTTTGCATTGTTTTAGCTGAGAATTATATAAAATTGTATCGGTTTTATGACTTGCTTGAATTCGAGGTATTAAATTAAAATGTGCCCGGGATTTGACATAAGAGGTAAACTATACGGGTGTTGACTATGCGCATAGGGTATCCGAAAATGATTGAGCACCTCTCCACAAATACAAGGCTAAACAAGAGCCATAATTTGTCAATTCGTGTCATTTGTAGAATGTAGAATGTATGTAACATGTGAAAAAATCCACAGAAATTCTGCAAAACCTTCATATCGTGACACCGAAATTGGGATGACTAATTCTGATGGCGTCTCACATACAACCGGTGATCGTTGTAAACCAAACTCCACATTTCACAGAATTTCATAACCTAGGAAATGTTGGCAAAAGTCAAAATTCCTTTTACTTATTATGAATTATTAAATTGATTAATTGAGAAAATATTTGACATCTTTCAACTTCCTGTCCTGGTTTCCTGAGAAGTTTGTCTATTAGTGTTAAACAAGTAGCAGCAATAAAAGCCAAATCCAATTAGTTATTGTTATTGCAATTGCTACGCTACACTTTTTTCATCATTTTAATCTCTTGGGCATACTGCGGACTAATTTGTATTCCTGTCATACTATGAACAGAACGTTTGATGTGAGTTTAATTTAAATTCAATTAAAACGGCAACGACAACAATGTTTAAGAAGTAAATCATGCATTTTATAACACATGATTTGAACGTTTCGTACTACATACGTAAATGTGTGGATGAGTCAATAAATATGAAAAAAAACTAGTTTCATGTTTCATATTTCACTAAATGCTTCACTCAAAGCAAAGATTAATAGTGACATGGGTCAAACAGGTCAATCTGTTGGAATCTCACTTCTTTTTATTAATTGTATTTGGATTGCATTTAAAAACATATTATGATGTCTACAGGCAATGAACACGCTCATATCATACTTGCCCATACTGACGAACCTCGACGTTTTAAGTTAAAGCGAGATATACATTTTTCATGTAGATGTTTCATCATGTAGAATTTATAATAAAACGGTTCATGACTAAGGCGTCCAATATCTCGCAAACCTTTCCTTGGGTAATTTGACTTTACGGAACCCTGCCTAGACGACCAGGTTCTAAGATATACCATCTTATGATTCCCTGTACGTCACTTCATGTTTACTTGTATGTTTGAATGCTTCGGAATAGAACACTAATAAAAATCAATCAATCAACCAAGCACTATTATGTGTTTACAGGACCCGGGCGCATGTGACAGGTTTCCTTGTACATGAAAACACTCACGCAATAATATTTTAATAATAACTTTAAAGTTTTAAAGTAAGAACATGAAATGCGTAGAACAATGTAGAAGAAAGTTTCTTATTTTGAGAGTGAATCCCTCTTCTTTGCATTATTCTTTACGACTCAAGGAGGTGTCTGCCAATGACCAACTATCCTGGTCAGGACAAATCTTTACTACTCAACTTTTTCTTCAAACGTTTGACTACTAATGTGACCAAAATGAGTTACAAGTGTCATCATCAGTGTATATCTGTGTTTGTGGTAGTATTTCCATTTTAGAATTTGTTTAAAATAAAGTTGATGGCAATACTTTGTCAGAAGTGAATGTGTGAAATGAAATGATCATTTCCGGACTTCCTCTGCCAAAACGGTACCAAGTTTCATTTTTAGCGTGCATGTTCGTTAATTCCAATTTCCAGTTTCACATAGTTGGTGCAAAGTAGAGATTTTTCCCAAACGATTTCTTCTGTTCTTAATATTGATTTCCTGATTAACTGCAAGGTTAAAAAATGTTGAAGCTTTTTTTAACGAATTATAAGAAGCATTTGACGTATTCAGTTCATTCGTACATTTTTACAACGACGTTTTCATTCGAAGAACCTTAGCGAGTTTTATCTCAAGTTTTCTACTTAAACCAGTTTCAGTTTTTAGAACAGTCTACTTTTTATAAATAATAAGAATTCAAGAGTTTGCCAGGTTGTCACAAAATTGGTTCTTATAATTTTGGAACAGATCAAGGCAAGTATAACCGGTATCAAATTAAGTTGATACAAGGTGTCCTACTGCGCATGTCTTAACCCAAGGTGCATTTGACATCTATATCGTAGACAGTATCGGTTTTTGGTGACTTCCACTTCAGATAAAATTTTGTAGCAATTACTGTTAGCTGATTGAGATAAATGCACGCGGCAAAATCCAAACAAATGATGCAACATTGAAACAATAATGCAGCCATCTCCGACACGACAAGGCAACTTAACATAAATTATAAAGACGTGGATATTGATATCTGTTTGCCTTAAATGTCTATCATTAGTCTTACAAGGAAATTCACGGGACAATGTTAATAAATTAAAATTAATTTGAATATGAGACATTGGAGGGAGTGGTGGTACCGCACTACTGCACTGGTGTGGTCTGGTTCGCCATACTGGCCAGGTCAGATTTTTGTATACGATTCATACACGACTACTTCTATTTAATTTGCAGATTTACAAAAAGCATTGCCAGAGTAGTTCAACTCGTTTCTTCACAGCAAAATATATTTAATTACTTTACGGCGTTTTTATGGTCACCAAGTTGTGAGTAAATATTTGAACTATTTTTGGCGATTTGCTTAGACAGGCACGTGTGAGGTTGCGGCTAACCTTCCTCAAAAGAAAAGAAGATGATCTTGGCACTTTACTTGGTTCACAAATTATGAATAAAAATGCGCAGTTGGCTGTCGTCGACTTGAAATATTAGTAATTTAACGATTTTCTCAGACCAGGGGAAGAGTAGAAGCCTTTGTATCAAAGAATTTGATATACTATTATTCTTTAGCACATTTGTTTCCGTATTTAGTTGGCATTTGATAGAAGTATTTGTCGTTAATGTGCTCATCAGAACATAATCAGCAATTAAATATGTTCACTCATCTGAATAATGTCAATTAATTAAATTTTAGAAGTTTCCAAGGCCTAGATTTCAGAATTATAGTCGCATTTTTATCTCCCATTCAATATTTGCTTTCATTAAAAAATGTTCGAGGAATAATTTGATGCAGTTGTTGAAACATTCTTTTCTAGTTATATTCTACCGAAATTACTACAAAGAAAATAAATCCATCTACCGATAATAATTTGAAAAAAATGTGTATTTCCTAAAAGTTATAATCTCAGTACTCACTAAATTACGAAAATCGTGCCCTATGAAGTCCATGAGCTACGACAGTTCTTGGATACATTCTTGCATGAATTAGCAGTCCGTAATTTTGATCCCATCTGCCTGATAGTTCATAAAATGTATGCGTGATTATTTTAAAATAATGTCATAACAATATCACGACAGTACCTTCATGCATCATCCCACGTGTCCGACAATACATACATTAGATACCTTAGTTTCACTTTCCGACTACTCCACTATTCCACTAATGTACCTAATTATTAAATACTTCGGTCCTAATATTTTGATTTCACCGACCATAATATCTGTTTAAGTAGTCACGTTTTTGAATCCCACAACGACACCACACCACACACGCTAATTGCCAAATTACATGAAAGCAAAATTATAAAATGAAGGAGCCTCGTAAAGGGCTGGTTGCCAAAACCTTTTTAATAAAATCATGTTGCACGCCAAAACATTAAATCAAATGTTTGAAGGCTCAGCTCGAATTTCTTAAATTTTTATGTACAGATTCCGTCAAAATACGTATTCGAATTTATTTTTATTAGTGTGATCATAAATTCAGTGGCAATTAAGTTATTATTCTCACAAATTAATAGAATATTAGCTCACAATGCAGGGTTAATGTCGGGCGCCGTAGAAATGACGCTCCTTCCTTTCGAATTTTACCACGAGTACTATAAATTTACATACAAGATCCATTTGTGAAAAAAGTATTTAACTGTACACTGAACAATTCCCAAGCAAATGACAGTGACATACATCACAGTATACGTAACATAATTTCACTGCCTAGGAAAACACAGCTATTTAATCTTTAGACTGAGGAATACCGGGTGGGTTAACTTGCAAGAACTTAAGCTGTTGTAAGTTAGCCTCACAGGGTATATCATTTCCACCTGACGGTACATGAATTTCTGAAAGATTTCGTTCCGAGACTAGACTCTGATTGAAGGTTTTTCATAAATGTAAAATTAATGCAAGCTTGGGTCCAAATCTGGTAAAGTCCTTTGTACTTATAAACCGTCGTCCAAGTATGTACTTGAGGATTTATTTAACATTTAGTCATTTGTACCGGCTAAAGCTGATTTGTGGGTTCCCGCACTTGCAGTTTGCCTATCAAATTGTAATTTTATTTACAACTTTCTTTCGTATTTCATCAAAACTTAAGAAAAAAACCTTGGGCATGAAATTCATGACTATTTTACTCTAAATGCCTAGTGCACTTCTTCCATTCATTCAGTGGACAATCGTCACGACAAAAAAACCTATTCAACTTCCTTCCTTTTTAAATTTATGCAAAGTTAGTCACATAAATATTAAGAAGTCAGAATTTTCCCTTTTTATACAACTTTGAATCTGAATAAGAGGAAGAAATAAGCCAACAATATGTGATGTGTCGTGTGTTGTAGTTGTTGTAGCGCCGTGCTGTATTGTTACACTCAACACAATATCCATTAAGCCCCAAGACATACTGCACGCAATCGTATAGTATTTCTATCATTTTGGACAACTGTCAAAATATTCAAGCCAAAAATTATTTTAAGGGGTTTTCCTCTGTCGAATGGCATGAATTGAAGACACCATGTCAAACAAGCAAGCGACTGCTTTTACATTTTGGCAACAAAAATATAAGAAACGGCAAACTTGTCTCAGGTCGAAAATGTCCATCTTTGTGGGTGGGGTTTTCACAAAAATGTAAAAATACGACAACATTTTCTCAAAACAACAAGTTTAAATTCCAAATTGGCGGTTTTCGCAGAAAGAAGTAGTTCGCGTTTTTCTAAGATGAATATAGTTCTTTCCTACTACTAGGGTACTTTGAGCCAAGCAAATTGAAAAGCCCACTAATCTGCAAGAAAGAGACACGGACGTCAATCAATTAGTTAACCAACTTAACTAATTGAAGCCACAACTAGATGATTGGTGCTTACAAAGTACACCTACAATTTATCTGCTGACTCGGAATTTATTATTGATCTTGTTACCTTTCACACGGTGCCGACTCACTGAAATAATTACCATAAAATAATAATTCTTGTCAAGAATGGAGATTTTAGAATGATCTCATTTTGTAGTGAAATCATTGAATCTTCCATGTTAACATAATTTGGTAATGTACATAATTTGTAAGAGGGTTGGTGATCGGTAGAGTTATTTTGGCTCGTTAATTTCTTCTTCCGTTTCTTCATCCTGTCCACTTTCCCTAAAAATTGTGTACATTTTTGTACTTACTGTACAACGAGCAATCAGGAATTGGACGTCGTACATTGTTCCATGTATGTACATGTATCACTGGGCTATTGTTTTTATCAGAAGGACGCAACGTGAACCAGTTGTTGAGTCAGGGAGCAATGATTTATTAACAAGTCTAGTCCATTAAGATGAATAAAGTCCATGAGTAATTATTCACAACAAAAATCTTCTTAGGAAGTTGTCAGTATAAAATATTATCGTAGAATGACTATAAGATGAAGAAAATGCGTACAAGGTTTAAGTATTATAAAATACATCCGAAGGTCTTAAGTTTTATTGAAAATTCATAATATATTCACAGTTGTTCAATTCAACTATATTTTTTAAAGAATCGCAGAACTTGGACCCTCTAACTTTTGTTAACTAATTGCACGTGCATAGCATAATCATTCATGTCTTATGTTTTATACATATACATAGTACACTAGGTGTCACCTCTCGCGACGGTTTTTGAATGGGGACTATTTTATTGCGCAGTAAAATAGAGAGAAATCACAGTAAAATAGAGAGAAATCACAGTAAAATAGAAGAAATTCACAGTAGATTTAAAAATAAATTTCGCAGTAAAATAGATAAAATTCACAGTAGATTTTAAATTGAAATTCACAGTAGAATTTAAAATTTTGTTAGATACAGTTGGTTAGATACAGACGGTTGATCAAGCCCTAGGGGGCTAGGGGAAACGGAGTGTCCCCCTTGCGGGGTCCAGGGGTGGAGACCCGGCGGAGGTCGGGGGGCGGAGCCCCTATTTAAAAGAAGTTGTAACAATTTGACATGGTGGTATTTGCCGGGCGAGATAATAATTTACTGCGCAAGATATTATTTTGCTGTGCAAGATGTTATTTTACTGTACAAGATATTGTTTTACTGTGCAAAATATTATTTTACTGTGATTCCACTCTAATCTATCGTGAAATTCCTCTGTTCTACTGGGCGGTAAAATCACACCCTTTCTGAATCCCTTTGATTTTACATAAAAAACATTGTTTCCTTGTAAGAATAAAAAAAAATCAACGAAATCTTGTATTCTTGGCAAAAGTATTGAGGAAGTAAGGAAGTTGTACTTTGGAAATGCAGATCAACCTACGTAACGATGATATCAACGAATGTCGAAAATGTCACATTTCATGTTCTTCAAGATACAGCTAACATAAAAGAATCTTCCTAGAGTCTTGAAGTTCAGCAACTCGCTTAATTGACTAGAAACCGGGGCAACTGTACTTGGCTACACAACTGTAACATGAATATGGATCGTCATCTTCAAAATGCAAATATTAAATCTTGGCTAACAAAACTGGTCAATGTTTCATAAAAATACTGTGTGGTTTTGTTCACTACCCAGAGCAGGTTTACTGCCCCCTGCTGCACGTACATTTGGATTCCAATGACAATTTTTTAAGTTTGTCGTTGTAAAAATGATGTGACCAACCCATATAATCCTGTTTAAGTCCCGAATTATTTATCTTACCTGACGAGTAAAGTGTGAACACACTTTTTTTTGGTGAAAGCTACGCACGGTGTTTGTATTTACATAATCTCTTCATTTCTTAAAGTTTCTCAACCCATTTCCTGTCAACCCTTTCTATTTTAACACGTGTGGATTCCTAATAATAATCTTGTCGGAAATTCAATACATATTTGAACGACTATTTTATATAATTTGTTGCCTAATCTGAAGATCAGATGAGATTTACGATTTTAAATATTTTTGGTACGGTGTTTTTATATTATCCAACGATTTACAAACATTTCACATTAACGATTTATATATGTTACCGATAAAACCCGAAATCAGTTAAAACTAGTTTAAACCTGACGGCACTTCGAATTTTGACTCGATCAAACCTAACTTGAATTGACATTACCCCCAACAGGGGTTAAAGTGTTGCAAGTTAGTGTCGCCTTATTTTTGATCAAATTAACTGAAATCAGAACTGATGGCACTCAAATTTTCAAGCTCCGATGTCGTCACATTTAAACCTGAAAAGTTAGTGGTTTGGTTATTAACGTCGTATGCGGTGCGGTGATTACGTTGTGGGATTATTGCTTGTTGCTCGCTTGTTGAATTTTGTCTTCGTAAATGTGGAACAAATGGAATTCGTCATAGGCAATCTTATTTGTAAAAGAAGTACAACAAGGGTACAGTTTAGGGGACAATGTGTATAACTGTCACTCTCAATCTTATTGTTGAGTCCAAGAATGTTTCCCGCAGATGCACTTGTGCAATTTAATTTAACTGACTCAAGAATTTTCATCACTAAATATAACACCTCTCATTTTTATCAAAGTAAACTTTTTAGTGGTTTTTGGTCACGTGGTTCTATTAGCAGTTTAATTTTGTAAAATCGACTCCTGCTACGTACGTGGTCAAAAATTACAGAAATGTGTAGACTTTTTGTCTATTTTTGTAATGCCGAAAATATATGGTTGTAGTTCTACTATGTTAAAAGGAAGCGTTGAAATGAGATATGGAAGACGCGTCAATGGCTAAACATTTAATTTGCTGGCAAACTCCGAATCTTTGACAAACATTCAAATCCGTTGATCAATGGATAAAAATTAGAATAAATTGAATAGATACATAGATTTAACTGTTGTAAACGAACTGACCGTAAGTTGATAACAAGTCTCTCCTTGAAGAAAATTATAATGTACTCTAGTTGAAGACTCGTAAAAATTACATATGTTGTACTTAATGTTTGGTGTAAGTTCCATTTCAAAGGCATATTATTGAAATTGAAATATTTTATGGTATACTTCAATGTGTCACAATAATGATTGTGTTGTGCAGTGTGTATTTATCTGTCTGAGAAAAAAGTTGTGCCTTTTTGCACTTATTTGTAAAGTATTGACCTCTTTGAACCAGTACCCAT
Source organism: Protaphorura glebata (assembly GCA_034694305.1). Taxonomy (NCBI): domain Eukaryota; kingdom Metazoa; phylum Arthropoda; class Collembola; order Poduromorpha; family Onychiuridae; genus Protaphorura; species Protaphorura glebata. The sequence continues at coordinate 40,838 of JAQFYE010000021.1, forward strand.
AAAATTCTAGAATCTTGTAGACACTAAGTCATAAACCAATGTTTGATGGCACGACAAAATCATCTATTTCGTTTGTATTGGACTTGGAAATTGTTGACCTTTGAGTCTTGAGGAAGACGAAGACATTGACCGGCATGGTAGACTCAGACAGGGACAGATGGTCAAACGTATTTCAGTTTTATTTGAATAATCTTTTTACATTGTTCTTGGATTACTGTAAATAATTTTACTCTTGAACGTTCAACATCTTTTTTATGTCCACCTCATTGAATACTTCCTCCAGGCTTTAAGGGCGGACGCTGGGAATATTATTTTTCACTGACCGCGCAAACTAATATTTCCTTTCAAAATTCACAGAATAACTTTTTTTGATGAGGTGATGAATGTTTCCGTGATCAAATAGACACATTTCTTCGGGGATCAAAATCCCCGAATTTTGAATAGAAATATTGAAAAATTCGGGTTTCTGGCGTGCACCTTGAATTCCATGATATGTCTAGTTTCGGACCCAAAGCAATCGATTAAAATTTAGGCTCTTGCAAGTTGTCGCACTGTATATCATTCAACTCAAGATGCATGGAGTTTATTTGAGAGCATTGTGGAGCGATATAATTTTACTTGTCACGTTTCTCAAGTAATCATCGGAATCCAGGAATTCCGTATTACAGGCACAAGTTTCATATTTTTGTAAATAATCTGCGTTGCAAACCATGAGAGGGATTTGGGTCTGTGGAATTTAATCTGATGGATTTATTTTCTCTAAATCTCGCAAGGCACGTGACTAGAGGATTTGCAAAGCAATATCTAGACTAGATAATATTATTACTCAGCATTTATTAGAAAATAGTCTTCATGAACAATACCTGTCATCGAATACTACACATATAATTCATCACTAGGAAAAATAAGTTACACAAACACAGACAGAAAACAAAATTAAAATAGAACAGATGTAAAAGATGTCGTAGGTAGTAATGTAACGGGACGGTTGACTGAGCGAAACAAGTTGTTCTTTTTTCTTTTCTTTTCATTCAAAAAATCTATTATTAAAGAAAACTATAGTGTTCAGGCCTGAAAAGAAAATTCATACCCGATTTATTCTACAGGGTGGTCAATTAACACTTCACCATTTCAGATAAATTGACCATTGGTTTGTATTAAATCTCAAAAACAGCGCGGAGCATTTCGACGGAAGGAAAATATTCATATTCGTCAATATTCCATTAGTTTAGAACAAAATGTACATCTCACTTTGTCCGAACGAGAAATAAATATTTTGTATGAATCACCCGGTCCTGGCTTCTGTTTTGCAAGAAAGAATATATCTGTAGATAGATTAAAATGCTTAACTTTAAACATGACTACTGAATTTCTTTAGTGAGACAGAATAGAAGGATTTGTGGATTGAGACGATTTATTACTTGGTCTGATTGATAAAAGCTAAATATTACGAACACAGATTATTATGAGAGTGACTCTGCATCCTCGGCGTGTGTTTCGTTCCGGCAGATGGACAACAAAAATAAGTGTCAGTAATAAGGGCACCAGTACACGCCACACGAACGGATTTGATTGATCGTAATTCCAATTCCTATCAAAATTGGTAAAGGAAGAGAAAATAAAAAATCATATGTTACGTATGCATAATTTCGTCCACAAAATATGATTAGATGATTATAATTAAGTATACGTTGGGGTAGAGCTGGGCGGTTACACAATCAATCGCATTAATTTTGAGGGTGGCAACAGGTCCGTAATACCTTAAGCATTTAAGTCCCATCTCACACATATATACGTTCGCCTATCTTATTTTTAGCATCAATTAATTAGTGGCAGTGTGTTTGGACGGACACGGAGGTCCGACTGAAAGTTAAAACTTGTGAGTTTAAAACTTAACGAATGGTTTGTGTTAGTTAATTAGCTAATTGCATCAGGACGGCCAGGAAAAATAAAATTTTCGGAGGTCACTTACCCGTGATTTCTCCATAGATCAGTCAAGATCGTTTTTTTTTTTTATTAATTTTGTGGCTTTCTTATGAAGGCCTCTATTTTATTAATAAAATTACTCCCGTTAATTGACAAATTAGCATTTGACCCCAGGTAGCCAGGTAGGTCACCATAGAAAACCCCGAAGAGCATGAAGCTCTAAAAGGGGAGACCTAAGCATTGTCTGCCCGACGGATCGAAATTTTGAAGTAGTAATATGGAACAGTTTAATTTTAATCGAGAATTCTAAATATTTCTAATAAACGATTATTTATTTGTTTATTCCAGGTGGCTTCCGCTCACAAGGTAGAAGACGTGGAGGGGACGTCGGGGGTCAAAAGAATGATCCCTTCGAACGGGAATGGTTTTCTATGGCGATTTGGTGGAAGACCATGTCGCCGAATGCTACTGTGTACCCTTTGGCTTTGTTTGGCCTATGGACTATTCCATTTCGTGGCAAAAGCTAGTTTTAGTGCCTCAGATACTTCAGATAATAGTTGGGGTGATAATTATATTCTTAGTTCCAGACCTCTGGCCCTACAAAGGCCAGCCCGTTTAGGTCCAGGAGCCTTGGCCTTAGCGTCCACTTCCGGAGTGGCCTCAGCATCAGCTCCTAGTTCTGCTTATATTCTTGCATCTTCTTCAAGTGCCGGAGATTCGTCTTCGTCCGTGTTTTCTATAAACCCTGAAAATGTGAATAATAATTCAAATGTTTTCCCATTTGGACTCACTTTGGCCTCTTCGACGTCCACCTCAACGACGACACTCCGCTCCCTCTGGAGTGACGAAGAACCCCTCGTCGATAAAGGGACCAAAACCATAGAAGACTTAATTCTGGAGGCTGCAGGGACCATTCGCAATATTCCACTTCCGCCATACATTTTATCCAAAAATAAGGATGGACCCAAGTATTTCAGGAATTCCAGTTGTGCACGATTTCCGACTATTTATGACTTGGAGTTTAGCAACACATTTTGGCAGGTAAAAACTTACTTTTCTTATAATTGTTTCCACTACCTGTATCTCGCCGTAAAGCAAGAGCCACCATCAACCTATTTTGCTAAATGGCGATTTCGATATACATTTTATCTAGAAAATGTCACTGCAGTAGGATAAAAAAGCATGTTATTAAAAGTACACAGTGTTTGCTAATCGCGGTCCGGGTCCGTGTGATTCGTCTTGAAGCATCGTCGAGTATTTTGTGTAAAGATTGAGATTCATAAACACTTTTCGGTTCTATATTGTTTTTTCTCAAAAAAACCGAATTAGGTATGCTCGCTCGAAATATAAACTTTCGGAAATATGAAAATAATATGATAGGGTCAATATTGTTCGAAATGTCATTAATCGCAAATATCAGTTACATAGAAAAAGATTGGTCCTGGGAGCTCAGGACCTAGCTTGTTCCATACTCATCTACCCCACCCCGTGACTTGAGATTTACAATGTCCGGTATCCTGTTCAAGAAAAAATGGACAAAAAAATCCGACGTGAAGCAAGGAAGATATAAAGATATTCCTTTCAAACAGTTTAAGTTTCACGAAGTCTATTCAACTCCATTCATGAAACTTGGACTTTCCTTAACTATTTCCGTGTGTGACCAAGTCCAAGTAAAATAGAAATGAAATATATGTGCAATTTGAATTGAATTGTGGAGTAAAACAAGTGTCCGTAATTGAAAATTCAGATGGCTACTTTGAAGTTCATTTAACCTCGTCCACAGTCCAGGTTAGGTACATGGATCGTTCTGCATCAATTCAATTCTTCCAGTTTTTTCTCACGCTTTATGTATGGATGGGAATTTCCATGAATGGACATAATAACTCCATTATCCAAACAAAGAAATGCAAAATCACACACATTTTTATGGCGGTATCACAAGGATCTTATCGGTTTTGGTCACGGAGCAGTCAAAGTCTAATATAATTTTAAGAGCAGTCACTGGCGAGTGCAGAAACAGAAAAAGAATTATATTTCAAAATGCATTCATCAGCATACAAGTTACACTCTGTGCACTTCAGAACGCAACGTACACGGAATACACAATGTATCCGGATAGGAACTGAGCACCTCTCCGAAAAAGTGAACGAAGACGCATTCACCCTAAGAACGTCCAGGATATTATAACTTCTATCAGTTTAATGGTCGGAATGAGCTGAATCTTGCAAATTCGGATTACTCAACAAATTCTAGTAACAAAATCCATCCACAAAATTTAAATTTTGAACATCACAACAGATTTCAATCGGAGCGTCCCTGGAGTCGTGTGCATAAACGCAACTCCTTTCTTTCACTTTTTGGGGATGTTCCGATCCTATTCAGATACCCTATATTTTGACCGTACACTATCTGACTGGATTTGGGTGATCCCCAAAAATACCCAACTTGATTTGGACCCAAAGAGCACTGACCGAGTTATGAGGTCCCTTAACTGCTAATCAATCTTCTTCAGTTACAATGGTCACAAAGAGATCTACCACAGCTCCCAATTTAAATCCAACATTTCTTTTCATTTCTAAAAAAGCTGAAGGTCGATCACCGTTTTTCATGCATGAGACCTGATTTGTACGCTTTGATTGGTTAAAATCCTTTCATTTTCTTTTGAACAGACACTGAGGACGTCAAATGGGACATTGCACTTGTACGGGGCTTATTTCGACATCCGAGCTAGAAACAGAATGGGACCATCACTAAGGATCCTTGGGATGATGGACCGAATCGAACCAAATGTCACATCTTGGTGTCAAATTTGGTTTGAGAATGAAAAAGAACCCGTCTTCTCTAAGGTTGGACAAACATCTACTAATTTTAGCACACTATAAAGTAGTTTTTCGATTTTTTTAAAATTCTCAAATTATTTGAGGAGTTGTGCAATTCATGGGATTTCGATTTATGAAAAGTCTTAAATATATATTATTTGTATTGGTCGGATAGGTGTTCGAGTACAAGTACATCTGGTTTAGCAAATGGGGAAATTACAAACAAGGTGTGTTTCAGCCATATTTACTCGGATGTCAAGTTCCTAAAAATCATCACGGCAAGGTATGTATTTTTAAAAAATAACCATTACTGGACTGTTAATTTTGAGAGTCCGGTTCCCTCTTATTGTGATATTTTCATTAGTGAGCGATTTGCCACAGGTACGCCGACATTCAGACTCAAAATCAGATAACGTAATTTAAATGACTTGGACTTCATTGAACGTTCTTAATCTTTTTATTGATAGTGGATCTACCACTCCCTTCTGATTTGAATTGTAATCATGAAATGACAAGGATTAATTAAGGAGTCGCCCGCTCGTGGGCACGTGCGTGGCGTGTCAGTTAAGCTTGTCAATTCGAAAGATTGAGATGTCATGTCATGTCATGGAATTTTTTTTCCACTTTTGATTATGTCAAGGTCCCAGCCTCGGTGTCCGTGGTGGAGAAACCTTGTCACAGTGCAAATAACAATTTGAGAGTTTTATTCGAGAAGCCAGAGAAAAAAGCAGGATTTGCTGTTTGTGTCAAAGGACTCGACTTTCTTCATGAAGATTTGTCTGTCCGTCTCGTCGAATGGATTGAAATGTTGGGAATCCTTGGAGCAGATAAAATCTTCTTTTACGAACTTGCCGTCCATCCTAATATTACAAAAGTATGTTTTATGATTATTACATGATTGACATAATATGATTTATTATTGCCGATTGTGAACACATTTTCGTTCCTAGCTTCGGTAAATGGTAAATGATCCAGAGTTAGGCCGCAACACAAAATTTGCCATCCATGTCTAAATTTTGGCCCCGGTACCGGTTATACTCGCAAACTATGTTTCCGCATATTCCACAAATCACATAATTAAGTTTTGAATAAGTCATGACTCATTTGACATATTTTACAGGTACTGAGGTATTATCAAAAAACGGGGCAAATAGACGTGACTCCTCTGACCCTCCCAGGAGGTCAACCGAATGATCCACGGATCCGCCATATTTATTTGGGGAAGAAGGTACAACATTTTCACTTAATAAAATAAATCAAAATGTAATTAAAATTAGTGGGAACAATAGCCGTGTGTCCCGTCCTGTCATTAAATATAATCTGTGCACACAAGTCAGGTCACGACAAACACAAACGCAAATACATACAGTACAGGGTGGCCCAATGAAAATATCCTCATTGGAGCGTCCATTACTTAATTCCATACAAACAAATCCACTCAACCAATGATCAACAAAAATAATGACGCAATAATAAAGTGCATCGTAAACACCGCAATTCGCAGATTGCCGTGGTACTTGCACTTGAAAAGAGTAAGTCAAGGAAATAGCGATTTGATTTGAGGACACACCACTATATGACAAATAAATTCAGCAGCAATAACAATCAAAATAAAAAGGGACCGTTACGTTCATACGTTAGTTGGCTCATCAAATGTCTTGACTATTATGAAATTGAAAGTGATGACTGCACTTCACAGACCATTACCTCAAGAAATGTGGTCCAGTGGTCAATTATAACGACAAATACAAATACTTTAATACCGTCTCTAATCTGAAGTCATTTGTCCTTTTTTTTTATTTTATTTGTCAATTCGTCCCGCTCATCTGTTTGTCACTCGCTAGGAAATCGAGCACGAGGTTATTCCATATTAATTTACTAGAAATACGTAGGTAGGATACGATGTCAAGTGTGAAGAAGATACGCAATCATCAAAAGTAATCCCAAAAATAAACCGCATCGTCAGCAAATCTGTATATATATTTTAGGCAATCGATCATCCGCGATTTTTTATTTTGAAAGATTTGTTTGCGACAAATGTGCTTGATAACAGCTGCGGTTCCGATGGTTGTGCCGTAAGAGGTCACCGCTTGAGTAAGGTTTCAAAAAACCACTTGACCTCTCATTTCATGAGGTAGTGCGTGGATTTAGTCGTGAGGAGTTAATTTGATGTGATGAATGTCCAAAATAATATTATGTACTTGTACACGAAGGAAGAAACATGATTTTTATTTTCAATTCAATTGTTATTTTCAGGTAAACCACAAGAGACAGAATGAAGTAATTCCATACAATGACTGTCTGTACAGAAATCTTTACCAGTACGAGTATATCGCACTACTTGACATTGACGAGGTAAGTGAAGAAAAAGAACCTTGTTTTTTTTACTATGTGATACTCTATAGAGAGACAGACACAAAGGATAAAAATAATTGGATTTATGACTCTAAATGTTAATGTTTAAAGTTAAGAGTAGCTGGGATAATTCATACTACGTCTGTGTCACTTCTCAAACTTTTGACTATGAACATGAGCACGGATTTGCAATTAATGTTGACTATTTTATTCAATCAAATCCATGTAAATAAGATGTGTTGACGTTGACCTCCAAATGAAACGAGTTGTTTGTTGATGTTGATTCTACCGTTCCTTTTCTTTACAAAAGTAGAAAAAAACTGTTCATATAAATAAAACCGGGTAATAATTTACTAATCAGGGCCATGCTTTGTAATTGTCAACTATTTTATAAGTCAACCTATATGTTTAGAATTCTGAGAGCGTACTTTGAATTCTTGGGTCCAAGTAATTAATGAAATAATTATTATTTTAAGGTGATCATGCCGATGAAATCCAGAACATGGAAGGAACTCATGGTGGATGTGGATCGTAAGGCTCGTCAAACGAAGAATGACTCTCGGGCATCTTATAATTTCCGAAACATTTATTTCCTGGATGATATGATGCACGGGCATCATTGGTGGACAAAAATACCCAAGTACCTTCACATGCTTCAGGTGGGAATTGTTCTCTTAATTTAATAGTAGTCCAAGCATTTCAAAATTACAAAAATTCAATTCAATTAAAAAATGTCTGTACGAGAAGTATTTGTAAACCTGGTACTTGAGACGTCTGCCGTTTACGAGCACATTAAATAAAGAATAGCATTTTTGTTCCACCTGTTCAATAAAAATATTCGAAAGTAATTCGGTTAACAAGCGGGAAAGCAGGTTTAGCTTATAAATTGGCTTCAAATGAAATCTGGGTTGTACATTATATTTAAACTCTCAATACTTTCACCATGAATGCAGTCAGTGCATCATTCTCAGAATTAACCGATACAAAAAAACAATTTAAACAATGGATTTACTAGTTTGGTTTGTTTTTGTCTATACACATGTGTGGACTTATAATTTGCAGACATAATTGTTAAGTTCACGCGCGTGCTCTCACGCTTTGCCGGCTAATTGATTCTTAATACAAAGTAAGTAGTGCAATCAGTTAAGTATGTCACAGTCAAAGTGATGGGTTCAAAAAATTTCAGAAAGTAACTGCTGATCGTCAGTGAAATCCGTTTGACATTTTTTTGAATTCAAGAGCGAGGTCTCTTATTTTACAGAAATTTTTCCCACAAATCCACAAATCTCTGAATACCGGGCTGAAATTAAAAAATTACGGTAAAGTCATAATAGTTTTCAGTTTTAATTGAAAATGTTGCTGCCATGCTACAAGATGAAAATCTTTTGTAAAATGAAAGTGAGCACGACTCAAAATGATAATAAAAAAAAGCACAACAAAGGTTTAGTTGAACGAAGATTTTGTGGAGAGATTTTCCGGCTGAATTTTATGATACGATCTCGGAACTAGTCTTGAACAAAAGCAACGAGTTTTTTTTTATTCTGTGCATAAAGTTGACTGCATTGTCTAGTCCTAGCACATTGCACTACTTCACTGCACTACACTGACCCTAATTTTATTTTATTCTTTATAATAAATGTCCACGTCGTACGATTAAATGTTCACTCTTATGAGCCGTCAATTTCGTGCTTGTTCCTTCCATCCCATGTTCATGTGTACACTTGATTTGATTTTGTTAATTGATTACAGCGGAGAAATTGTTTGGGTTATTTTTTGATTAGGACCATTCAAGTGGTCACAAACTATGTTGTGTGTACTCTGCAGAAAAAAAATAAAAGTAAAATAATAATAAATCTCCATAAAAGGGATTCGAATAAAAATCCTGCGCTTGTATTGTTTAACGCCGATTTTTCTGCTATGTTGCGCGTACGCTCAATGAACGCTAAAACGAAATGAATTGGTTCGAAAATGCACTTCGGTTTAAATTTAACATTTTTGGACTCCACTTTTTTAAGTGCTAATTGACTAAATTTTGAAGTTTAGTTTTAATTTAATTTTTTATAATTTCAGCATGTCTACCGATCTCGAAATTATACGAAGCCTGGGCAGTATGTGAAATGTTTCCATAATCCTGAGCGAGTCATCACACTCCATAATCATTTCCCATTGGCCTGTTTGAACGGGTCATGTACATCCTTTCCAGTGAGCACAGAATTTGCTCAGCTCCAGCATTACCGGGCAGACTGTGTCCGAGCACTAAAGAACTGTGACAAGGAATATCGTCAAAATTCTGTTCAAGATACGACGATTTGGAAATATAAAGATGAACTGATTGAGAGGGCGAATCGCGTCCTAAGGTATCTTGGCTTCATTCCACCTGCAAGTACCAGTACGGTCACGAGTGACCAAAGTGTCAGATGATGATTGGTCGTGCTTGGAAAAGCACTCACCCAATAACTACTTTTAAACTGCTCACCGTATTCGAATATTTAAATTAGTCCTAATACCACTATTATTTTAAGTCAACGTGCTCAGTAGTAATTCAATTCAAATTCAGAGTAATCGTAATCGTACCGGAATCTCCGGTCAGCGATAATGAACTCGAAATATGGGGGCCCCGGGACTTGTCTGACTTATACAATGTGGCGAAAGAATTTCGTTGAAACTGCACCAAGTGAGTTTGGCGAATCAGATAGCCACTTTGTCGAAATCATTTCCTCGGCATGATATTTGTGTCGATTTGCGTTTGCCAATGTGTGCATGCATTGCCGAGAAAGAATTCGAATGCCGGCGAAAGCCGCTGGTACATTTCCTTTTGTACTGACCGAACTAGTTTTTCGGCAATTTTGGTTATGCCCGCGTTTTTCAGAAAACCATAAATTGTCAAGCATTCCTGTACTGGTGGGCAACATGGTCTAAAGTTTCCTAAAATTAAAAAAAGTGCCTTCATGATTGCATTTTATGTTAATTTGTTAAGGTGGCACATGTGTGTTTATTAAAACTGTATTTTGAATTACACGGTCCCGGAATATCTACTTTGTTAGGAATTCTTAGACTAGAGTAATATCCGCCATTTTGTAATGCTAGGCCGCCAGAGGCCGCCAATTGTATACTATTTGTGCAGAGTATTGAAGGAAATCAAGTCATACATGGAGTGGACATTTATTCTTAACTATAAGATGTCACTAAACTGTTGTTTTTATCATTGGACTGACTGAAGTGAATCTTGGCGCCGGGACACAATAACTGTTCTGTAAGTTACCGCTGGAGAATATTCACATCTGTGAGGTTCATAACAAGTGTATCCAGCAGAGAAATCGTTGAAGTGAAGCAAAGCATGTTGTCTTTTCTGCGTGGTGCCTTATCACTAAACGTCAACACGACTTGTTTAGATACTACATAAACACAGATATTACGGCGTCTAGACTGTAAGAGAATCAGGGAGAAAGAAACTCTCCACTCCATATGAGACAAATGCTTCCTTCAGTATTTTCTACCTTAATATGTGAACGTCATTTTGAAAATAATTGTCATAATTATTTCGCTCAATGTTTGTATGAATTCTCCAAGCACGAGGCCATTTTTTGGATTATTTAGTCTGAGCTAAGAAGCCATAGTGGCAATGGAGACTGTTTTGTAGGGGTTATAAGCTACGCGCGCGGATAGAGCTGAAGCATATTTTCAGCGATTGAACGAATTTCCCGTGATTATATTTCAGCAGTAATTAATAACAGTGATAAAATTAATAATACGCACACGAAATTTTTTACAAGTCCTAAAATCATTATTTTCCTAAACTCGTACCTGAATTTACAATTCGGTCCTCATTGAAACTTTGGAATATAAAATTTACGATAGGACTGGTTCCTTAGAACTTTAAAGGATTCAAGTATTATCAAATTATGAAAGAATTCCCCGTCATCATACGCAATAAATTAAAAAAGATTAAACAGTGATATATGGAGGGAAATGTATCCGGTTCTGAAATTATTAATTTAAGTGGTCGCCCGTAGACTAATCGTAAGTGCATTATTTGTATTTTGTATTGCTCATCAAAATGGACTGACTCAATTGTAATATTTGCGTCCAACTTAGAGTAATTTTTTTCTACAAAAAGTAAATGTACTTAAAATATCATTATCCTTGGTCTTTTACGCTTCCTCTTCATAAGAACTGTACCCCAGATTTAATTAGTAAATTAAAATTTAAATGGTATAAAAAATTGACAGCTGGACTTTGCTATTGAAGAATTTGCATATCATGGAGAACACCATCCATGCCTTCTTTATAATGTATGCGAATGAAATTAATTTCTGTGATTTTGTTACATTTTAAATCAATTTATATTTCACTTTCGATTTTATTTTTTTGTAGTGATGGGTAGTACATAACGATTCGTCCCAAACCCACTTAGCAAAAGCTGGAGGTTTACTGGAAAAATAGGCGATTTTCTTAGAAAATTAAAAATGGACGCGAATTTTCACTTCAAATAAAAACAAAAATGTATATCTCACATTTTCCGGGCAACCTCCGGGTTCAGCAATTGAGGGTGGGGGTTAAATGTTATGAACCACCGAGTTGGAAGCTTTGCCACTAGTAAACTATATTTAACGGTATTGAGAGTGTGCCAACTTGACGCCTTATTTGGACGTTTAAAAGTTTAAATAATGTGTGATTGTAATTCAATATTAAATTTTGTGTATTATATGTGTATATTTGTGTGGGAATTGTACTTAATTAATTATGGATATAATGTGATTTTAATTTTAACATAAAATTGTGTTTGTAAGTATGTGACTAATTTAGTAAGGAAGTGTAGTAATTATGTATGTATTACAATTAAGTCAGGACAATGAGACCCAAATGTGAGTGTGATGATGAAACGATTTATTGAAACTTTATATTAAGCTCAGAAATATGTAATGTAAAAGAGTCAACATTCTAGTCCAAAAAAAAATTTTGTCTGCTATTAAATAAGACTTACTCGTGTGTTGGGCTGAATTCAGAAAGTGTACGACTTTTGTTTTATTTAATTATTTATTCGGTTTTTTAAGTGATAGTGTGTGGATGGAAAACTCAGCTATTATTCAAGTGTTCTCTTCACAAATCAGAAATTACATTTTTAACAAACTTTGTCCGAATGCAGGGACAAATATCATTGGTTTTACTACGGCATGGATTAACTCGCAGTATGGCTTAATGCCCGAAGGGAAAATTGCATAGAGAGACCATCGTAAGACAATTATGTGTCTGATCTGACGAACCATTACCATAGCGAACCGAACTTACTCGCCTGTCCAGCGATCTCCTACAACGATTTGCAAAGGACAAACTAAGGTTTTATATATAATCGGTAGATACGCCGATTCTTCCGTGGAAAATTCTTGCGGTTCATCATAATAATATTTCTATATAAAGGTCTCCAACGCATTCTGTATATTCAGAGTTCAACAAGTCATTAGATTTCATTCGGAGCAATAAGTGCTTGAAATAATCCAATGAAGAAATAATTAAGAGCCGTTACACAACAAGAAAAGTTGGTTCTCAGGTTTAATTCCAGACTCGCTCATCTTATCTCTACCAGACTGAAATGCGAGAACTTCGCCAGAGATGGTCTTGTACAAAACCCATTTCCTATGCGAACATGAAACTCCTGGGAAGGATATCGCAAAGTCCTGTGGTTCATCATATCCAGATTCTTTCTTTTTTAGGCCTGTCTATATTGGGTTGAGACAAATATTCTACGTGATTAAATCTGAGAAGACTTCAGATTAGCTGTATAGAATTGAACGCTCATCATTTTTGTTATCGCAGTTCAAATTGAGACAAGGGTTGCAAAAAACAAAGACCTCGAGTCTGGATTGAAGAAGTAAAGAGTCAGCAAATCAGATTACACCAGACCCTCATTCAATTGCATTTAACACAGTTTATATTTAATCACATCATTTGAATTAGAAATAAAATTTTGAGCTTTCAAGAACATTGATTTGATAATTAAGAAGGCAAGAAACCAAATTATTCCATTATTATTAATTATGCGGTATATCATTAAAATAATGAATTAATAATGTTAAATTGGCATTGCTACAACATTACTACATTCTGCGGCTGGTTCACAATCTAAAATTACAATTCCATAAATCTAACCAATTAATATATCCTATGAGGCTAAATGCTATTTGAATTAATGCTATAAGTGTAGTTGACACAGAAAATAGTCACATTAATCGATAAAATTTGATTGCCAATGACAAAGGTCATTCAAATATTTTTACTGCTGGTATACTTTAGATCAACTTCAGCCATGAAATAATGAGAGAAAATATGTATAACTTCCTTGTCGAGAAAGCAAAGCACGAGATTTCAATCAAATCGAAAGGTTTATGTTAATGAAAAATCAATAGATTGTTATAAAATCAAAATTACAAACTTTATGTTAAAAATCCTTTATGAAAGAAAATTGTTAAAAAATTTGATCCAATGTGAAATCCTCCGGAAACTTAGATGAATAGAGCCGTGTCTGGTGGAGAATACGGGTTGACATTAAAATTTTGAAAAATGAGGGATTCAGAAGTTGGGAGTTCTTGCTCCCCGTCTGGATATATTGGCTGATTGCATCTCTCTTCAGTATCCTCTTCAAAATTCATTTGAATCTTCACGCAAGCATTACGTTTTACTTCTTTCATAAACTTTTCGATTGAATTAATTTCTGCGTTTATTTTTTCACCGACTAGAGCAACTGCAATGATCTTATTAATTTTGGTAGTCGAGTATGCAATGTAACACATTTTCATGATCAACACGGAAAGAGACCAAAGATTCAAAACAAGGGAAAAAATAATGGCCCACCAATAGACAAAAAGAACCCACTGATTTGTATCGTTAAAAGGTAATTTGCAAAGGGCAGCTTTAACCTCAATATCATCCGTCTCTCCGACATATTCTCTCACCTCACATTTAGTTACCTTTGGAAACACGGCGTCCATTGGATTAGGCCATAAATTCCTAGAATCCACGGCGTACAATAACACATCTAAACCATAGTAAAAGAACGAATCTCCGAAAAAGAAAACCGTAAAACCAATTTGGAATGTGGCGGTAATTATCGCCAAAACTTTGCTGGTATAAGCCAAGGCAAAGGCATCAAGGAATTGTTCCGTTTCGCTTCGCCCGCTGCAGTTAGGGATGTCACATTCTTGATGATTAACCATGCAAAAACCATCAATCTTCCCACGAAACTAAATCAGAAAAAAATATAGTTAGCTGACAATTTTTCCACATGTGTTTAAAAAATTTCAACTAATCTCAATATTTTACTAGGAATAGCCAAGTCTAAATGACTACAAGAATTTTTTTGAATCACTATCAATCTTTGGAACAAACTTTGTGAGTTTGAAAATGAAATATGTTTCTTACCGCAAACATGGCGTGTGGTAGATAAGAAAGAACGAAGAGTACCATCAAATATAAGACCATGTTTTTGTAATAGTGTTGAATGATGATTTGGTCCTTATCCGGTTCGTAGGTATCCACACCAGGGAATGTCAGCTTTCCTCTCATTTTGGGGTTCAGAGCTTTCTTGACCAGGAAAGTGTCATAAGTCATGCAATAATTATTCAATTTCTTCTGAAATGCCAGTGTTTCATCTCGTTTCACTGGGGTTAGATATTGGCAATCGATTTCCGATGGAGTTGAGATGATTTCCACGAGGGAAATTAATATCATGGAAAGAAGGAGCACGGGGATGATTCTTGATGCGAATGTGTATGGGAAATCATGCAATCCTTTCTCTAACCGTCTTCTGATGACCGAGGCTCTCCGAGTTCGATTCAGGCGGTGACTGTATGAGTTTTGACCCAGTATGTCTGGATTAACCATTTTGTCAACCTGTTCAAAGAACTATGAGGTTTAATAAAGCGTGTTCAGTCCTAATCTCGGCGCATTTTAAACTTAGGAGCATATGGCGTAATTTCCTAATCTAATATCAGAAAATTCAACATTACAATGCATTAGTTTGCCTTGATCGTCTTGCTATGCTAGGGAGTTCGATCTCTAAGACAAACGTGGTTAGGGTCACCGCGGTATAAAAGTTAATTTACCCTAGAATATTGACTAAGGCGTCGTGGCCTAGGTCGATGGCTTATTCCCTTATTAGCAAACTATAGGTATAACTAGTAAAAAGCCGCAACGTTTTTTAAAATTCAACAAGAATAAATCGGGTTTGGCTATTAAAATGTCATTCCTCATTTCTTATGAGTTTTTCTGACTCCCTGTGATATTCTACCCGAATTTTCTACAGAAATGATTACGACCACACCAAGTTGTAAGACCAGTTTCAAGACACCCCATGCCTCGATGCCTGTTGTCCATAGTGGCATAAACAACTATTACGGTAACTCTCTGCAACTTTTCCGTTAAGTAAGTTTGGAATTCTCACAAATATAGTATCGGAAAGTCAATGTCTAACTCTGTGTCAGTATTTATTAAAGTAATTAAAGAATCGAGTCCCGGTTTGCAGAATTTGCTTATTTCAGCCAGAATGCCGGTTACCCTGCTCCCCTATGAGAGTGAAAATATTTTCGCACGCTTGCAAATTAAAAATGTGTATCTGCAATCTCCTTGTATGTTGTTGCGTGCTGAACTAATATATTAATTCGAGTAGATAATTCAGACTTCTGCGAAATTTTCATTTTCATAAACTAGTCCATTCCAGCATAAAATGTCTTTTTATTAACGCGCTTCATCACTGTTTAAATTAAAGACTCTTACTACTCCTGCCCAGACTGGGCGATATAAGTAGGATTAATTATTAGCAAAATTGAGGAGCAGTTCGTTTTAAAATATGTTTACTAATATTCGTAAAACTACCTATTTCATTTCACTGAATTCAAACAATTAACCATGGATTCCACATTTTTAGAGTTGGCCGAAGTCTTCAACAACTCCTCGAAATATCAATTTCCTAAAGCGCTAAATTCTATTAAACACTCCAAGTTCTAGCAAAAATTCTGGTGTAGCTTGCATAATATGCAAACATTTCGTAATTCTAGCTGCTACTCCGATTAAGAAAATACTTACGATTAGTTCTTGACTGGTGAGATAGAACTGACGGCACAACAGAGTGGCTTAAGGGGTCGATCTTGATATTGATGTCAGAATTTGGATGCAGCAAAGGCGGAGATGTTTTGATGGCGTGATGAAAGAGAATTGGGTAATTAACTCAACTGCCTGGAAGTCGAAACCAGAAGTGACAATAAGACGGCGAGGTTTCGGAATATATTGGTATCTTGAGGAAGGAAAACACCACCCGAGAGTCAGGGGATCGGCCCGAATAAATCCAAACCTATTGAATTGAAGCCCAGATTGCCAAAATCATTTCATCCAATCGGATATTTTTGGAGATATGTTCGTTACCACCACGAATTAGTAGATGCATTGTAAACATACGTCAAATTATCAATTATATGCCAGGCATTAAAGCTTCATTGGGTCCTTCATCCGTTTCTTCCAATCATCCCTGCGATGAAAGTCTGTATCGGCCTTATCGAAATGAATACTAGCCCGAGCTTCTACTAATTAGTTTGTACTAATTATAATGAAACCTGTGTCTGGCGATCTAGTTTGGACTAAAAAGGGATTATTCTGGTGATTGACCGAATTTAACTGTAAAACTAGGGATGAAACGATTAATCGCCACTATCCGTAATCGCGATTAATCGCAAAAAATCGCGATTATTGAAGAATTAGTTTGACGATTAGTTTTGCAGGTGCAAGTGGGGTGTCTAAAGAAAGCTGCAGTAGTGTCGAGGTGTGAATAAAGTCAACAAAGTCAGTCTGTTTGTTTTTGCTGCACAAAATGGGCGAAAACACGTTCGCCAAATCGCCATTATTTTGGCGATTAGCGATTAATTGCCAATCACCAAAGACGCGATCCGGCTAATCGTGATTAATAGTTAATCGCCAAACACGCGATTACCACTAATCGTCCCATCCCTAATGTAAAACCAATGCTAAAGCTTATCTTGTGGATCATGATCTTAAGGTTCAGTTTCCAGCATCGTTAGACCTTTTCTCGTGTCAGAAAATATGAATAATTTCACATGTTTGAGCTCTCTGGCTGCAAATTGCGCTGGTAATGAAGTCTGTCATGTCATCTATATTGATCAGTAATTTCAAAAATTGTACATCGTTACGCGTGTGAGCAAAGGTGTCCAGTTGTTACATTACCCATTTTCAACAAATGTATGCGTGACATTTCCGGGTAATTCGCCTTCAGTCGGATAGTCAAAATTTGTATTTTGCTAGGAATTCTATTTCAAATCCAGTTAACCAGTAATATTTCCTCCCCGTCTCAAGAAAATTAAAACCACTCCTTACCATGCTCGATCAAGTTCATCTTATCCCAATCTTTCTCCTAATTTCAAATCCCCGAAATTATTCATGAAATAAAGAAATGCAACAGAATAAGGACGCATGAGACTCAGTTTTGTAAGGTCAAAATCCCAATTGTGACAAAAAATAATATGTGAGTGTTCGAGACCCGGTGGTGTTATTGTTAGATAATTACTGAAAGGCTAAAAATAGTACTCATTTTTAAATACGACAATCATGTTTTTGGGATGATTTTGTTTACGTTGAATGATTTTCTGCAGACTTACGCATGTTTAGTCTGGACAAATCGAATTGTGAGTCTTTGAAATTATCAAAGATCGACCCGACCAAGATGTCAAGACTCTGATTTAGCATATTCTTAGCCAACTGGATGATTGGATAAAACTGTACAGTTAGTGCAAAATTGCATTGTAATCATCGCGACTGTCGGTAATCCGATATTCCAGACAAAACAAGGTCATTAAGAAGTCTGGGAATTATCTTCACTCTAAGTCACAACCAATAATATCGGCGCCGATTGACTATCCAAAAGCAAAACTGTCTGTTTATCGCATGACTTGGCAAACAACTCCAGTTGGTTTTAGCAAATGAATTGAATGGAAAAAAAATCACTGGATCATTTTTTGATATCATTCTTTTATCTTATGTAATTATTTTACCGTATTGTTTAGAAGCAAACACATGTAACGAGCCTCCCATGTAAAGCAATCCTGCACTAAATAAAATGTGTACACTCGCGTTCATACGTATTACCCGAGTTAAGATAATCGAATTTGACAAAATTTTGAGAGAGCGTACATATTTTTCTTCAACAACGCAGTCGATTTAATGGAAGTTGATGTTGATAGAGCACGTGGTCATACATACATGAGGTAGCGGTCATGCAGATTTAAATAAGGGCACATATAATGAGAATAAAGTGGACAGTTTTGGCAAGAAACTGTTGTCACGACGTCGGCAGACGATACTAACATAATTTCTTGACGGTATCCATAATGTTCTGAAAACAAACAATTGGGTGCAGAAACAAGGAAGGGGTTCAAACAATTCGAAGTTCAATTAAAAGTCAGTCGGGTTCGACTCATTCGAAGATCAATTCAGAGTTCAGTCATATATCCGACGTTCCAATACAGTCAGAATAGAATAAAATATCAGCAAAACAAAATAATTCCAACACGATCAATCAATTTAGTACGAAAACATTCACCATATACAGCTAAACATTGTGATTTCACCGACGTTTTATTTCCGAACTGAGAAATCAAAATTATCAACGTGAAACGGATGCGGGCTGATGAATTCTAATTACTGCTGAAGTGACCTAATACGATTTCCAGGTTAGATGAGCCTAATTCAATTAAATAATTCAATAATAATAATTTAATTTTAAACTCCAAAGTATGTACTCTTAAAACACATTTCGCCCAGAAAATAGCGGCATTAATCGATCGCCTCCTTCCTGATTACTAAAATACGCCATAGTTGTTAGGCACATCGGTTTCTGATATTCTGGTTTTAGTCCTTGTACGTAGTCTGGTGAATCGTTCACAAATTAAAAAAAATCCATTTCACCTAAAGTGTGATCATCTCGGAGGCAGAAAGGCAATATGGAGAGGACGATATTGTTTACAAAAATAAAACAAAGGCTGGCGGTGGCTTCTGGCGGAATTCACAGATGTCTCCCACGTCGGATTTATAGTTTCGAAAGTTGTAAAGATCAATGAACTTTGATTCGGGTTCCGGGATTTGGACACCATTATTAATTTAAATGTTCATACACCAGATTAAATAACAATAGTATTAACTTGATTCACAATTCCATCCACAATTTCAATTTTTAAACTTTTGAATGGAATCGGAATTATCGAGAATAGCCGACGACGACGAGGGTAGGCTGCAATTGCCCACGTTGCTAGGGGCAAAGGAATGAACTCTCCATATGGAGAGGGCGACTAATTCTTTCCTCCGAGGTGATCATGGTGACCAACCACACATTTTTCTGTGGAAAATAGATTGGCCTTCTATTTGGCGTATAGGTAGGGTAGGTGCTCATAAAGTTTTAAAACAAGGGTGAGAAGAAAGTGTGATTGAAGTAACTACAACACTGATCCTAACTAAAAGAATTGAAAATGTAATACAGCAAAGTGGTAAGGACAGCGACCATTGTTACGGTTCATGTTATGCTGTAACTTCGACCTCGTTGTGAATATTGTCATTAACTCCGATAATTTGGTATTTCCTCCGTATCTAAATTATTCCAGCGGCGTTGTTTGCAGGCAAAACTATATATATCTTATTCTTAATTAAAAATCTCACAACTAATAATTCACTCGACCAGGCCTCAGGCCAAGAACATTTAGGGATTATTATACCCGAAAAAAATAAGTCGACAAGATACCAGAATATATGTCGCCAAGGGAATGAAATGCAATAATATTGAAGACACAACTATCTGAAACAAACAATCCGTAGAAAGAGTCTATTTCAAGGCGGAAAATCTAAGTTTCATTTTCAAAAGTTAATTTCACACATTCAAGTGCACAATCGATAATATTCCAACAGCCGTCGAAAATTCTAGACTGTGATACATTTAGACTTTTACCGTCACTGTCGGCGTTTGGGGAGCACGCAATAAAAATACAAGGTTAGATTGACTATTTAATTCAATTAATTCGTTCAGGAAATGTTCAGGCAATTGTAACCTAGGGCAGCCGAAAATTGCTATCAGCTAGACTGGTGCTGATTCTATCTTAATTGACATGATGCCGTTTCATGATTCAGGACAATCCTCCAATACAGATTTTGAAAAAATTCAAAATATTTATTTTCGTCAAGACTTTGAGTGGATATTCCAAAGAACTTAAGGGAACTCAAAATCTTGATGACAAAAATTATTTTGAATTTTTTCAAAATGCCATTCCGTAATGCATCTCTCAACATTGACGCGAAATGAAAAACGCTGTAAACAGCATGCATCTTAACTCACGACTTCAAAAATTTCAAAGGGGGAACCTCAGGATTTCTTTAATCAAATTTTCGAAGATAGCCAAAAAAAGTACTTCATTTGTACACGCGACATTTAAATGTTTTCATGTCAGGGGATTTCAAAATGGGGTAAAAAAGTGAATGACGGGTCTAGGTCATGTCGTGAGCTTCCCTTGTGAGACAGATAGGGTGTCATAACATAACTTCATAACACACTTTTGTGATCAGGAAATGTACATGATGAAATGTAAATACTGCCTGCGGGGTCCTTCCTATTTTCTTTTCATTTTCCGATCTCAAAAATTCCTTCAGATTTGGATTTCTCACAGAATTTTTATTGATTAATTGTTACGTATTTATTAAAGTCATCAACTCCACAACTACAATAGTCGTAAAATACGTAACAAGAGTGACGTATTTGGAGGATAACGTTAATAGAATCCCATTTTCCAATTTTCCTTCTCGACTACAGTTTTGATTCGTAAATGTACATACCAGCTTGTGATAAGGTGAAAATCCCACATAAGCATTACGACACGAGTAAAGTTTGCTCAGTGAAACTTTCTACGTCTTGGACTGCCACTAGGTACCTTATATGCTGGCTGAAATCGCCAGAGAGCGATTTCATTTCAGGGACCTGCAATCGCTGAAATGAGCCTGCAATCGTTCGAAACATTTCAGTTTTTGTGTTACACCACACCAGAAACGTAGCTTCTGAAACGTTTCACAATTTCGTCTCAAGTCTCGTTTCAGGTGAAATCGTTTCCAGTGTAATTGCGACTTTAGTCATCACATATAAACTAAATTCATAAAAAATGCCTCTAAGCTAATAAGGTTTTCCCTTAGACTTTAGAGAGAAATTCTCTAAACCAAATGGGAAGTGAATGACAATGACAGGCACAGTGTGTGCGAGAGTCATACGGAGAATTTTTTATGCAACCTTAGAAAATACTTTCTCTCGTTTTCATGTAAACACATTACATGCCTTCATGTCATTCTGAAGCGCATTTACCCATAAATTCTCACCGCCGCAGACATATTTGTGTATCCGTGTATATTGTATTAATACATATAATTTTATTGCAAACCGTTTACATTTCTGATTAAAATATTGAGACGTTTGTAATGTAAAATATATGCCAGGAACTTTCTTCTGATGTATTCAATGGGTAGAACTTACAATTAGACATAGTAAACCTACGCTTGGCAATATTTATTTCGGAACGTTTAAAATGTCATCGGAGTGTAGACACTCCATTAAAAAAATACACCCTCATTAATTGACATAGCCGTTGAGGCCGAATCAAACATCGTCGCGTATTTTTGGGTTGCTTCCCATTTGGCCCAGAGACGTACAACGTAGGTACCGTCTAGTAGTAGGAAAAACCAGTGGAAAAAACCTCTTTAAAGCAACCACCGGGAGTGAAAGTCCGAGGAATCGAACCCCAGCACAGCGAGACAAAATGGGCCAACCATACCATCATGCTACAATGGACTTGCTGTAGCCACTCCATTAAATATGTAAATAGTATAGACTCGTATCTATTTCTCAGCATTGCAGTATCCTCTCCGTGACAACCAAACATTTCAAACTTTGAAAATTTGAACAAACAACCTAGTTGTTGCTCTAGGGGTCAACCGTCACAGAGTCCACCGTCATAAGAACAATCAACTTTTGATTGAAACACAGCTATTGAAAACAATTTCGTGTCTACAATTTTAATATTTTCAATTGGTTTCCCTAAAATAGGATGAGTCAGCCGGGATCAAATCTCGGACCCGACTACAGAGGTTCCCAACCTGCTGTTCTGCCAATTGAAAATGTGATGAATAACTTTCCGCCCCAACAATTGCAACCGGGTTCAGCATTCCCGCAAAATGCTCAATTACAGCAATACCGAGCAAGTCTTCAGGGTCAAAACTACTCGCAAGCTGGTCCAGGTCAACACTACCCGCAAGCATCACAGAGCCAGCCCTTTCCACAAGGTCACCAGGGCCAATTAAACCAAGGTCCTCAAAGCCTTCCACAAAGTCTTCCTCAAAGTCCACAATTAAGGACAAGTCAACCACAGTTTCCTTACCAGCCCACGAATATCCAAAACCAGCAACAAATGAGTCCAGCACCCTTGCAGAGCCCGATGCTGCGAAGTTCAATTCCTTCTGCTGCCCCTTCCGGCCCGAGATTAAGCAATCCTCAGTCGTTGTACTCACAAGGTCAAGGTCAAGGTCAACCGTCTGTCCTCCGGAGGTACAAATAAAAATACATTTTCTTGAATCACTTTTACTCATCAGGAATTAACTGATTCCTTTCTTTTCGTCTCCCGGTGTAGGCCGAAACCGGAATCGGCTGGATTCTTGTCTCGGATGGAACAAAAGCATAAGTCGTATGGCTATCGAACTCTGGTAATATTAATACAAATTAATTTAAAGTTTCTAAATTTTTTTTTAATCTAATGGTTGCTTTTCGTAGTTTCGTTTCTCAAAGAAATCTGAAATGGTGTGCATGTTGTTTGGTTTGTTGTGTGCACTTGGTGCCGGTGTGTGCATTGCACTGATGGTTTACCTCTTCGGAGAACTTACGAACCGTATGGTCCTGATTGACATGATTCGTCAAAATTCTGAATTTAATGAGACCTACGGGAAGAATCCGCCATTTTGTGTTGACATAATACCATTCAAAAATTTGCCGACAAATAAGACGTCAATGAATTCCCTCATCACTGAGTATGTCAACTCCTTTGCTATGAGACACATCATCCTTGCTGTACTTTTGGGTTTCTTGTCAATTGTCTACTTCATGATTTGGTTCATTTGTGGGGAACGGCAGGTGTGTACTAACTACGATTTTTCCCCAGATATTAGTCGTTAATTTTAATTTTGGCGATTAATTAAATTTTTGTAGATTAACCGACTTAGTATTGCATATTTCGAGGCCATGATACGAAAAGACATGAAATGGTTGGACACAAGACAGGAAGATTCAGATTGCATCCACAATGTCGTTGAGTAAGTCTATTATAATGGATAAGAACTCCTTGACATGATTTTACAAAATCGGTTTGGTTTTGAATGGATTTATCGGTAGACGTGAAAAATATTTTTTCTATATATTTTGTATATAAAATGTATTTCACAAAATCGTTTTAGAAGATTATTATGATAAAAAATATTTAAACTTTATTTTTGAAAATTCTAGACATACTCAAAGAATCCGTGATGGAATTGGAGAAAGAGTAGCAATTGTCGGATTCCTAATGTCTGTCTTTGGAGCCTGTATGGCACTTGCCTTTTTTCAAGGATGGGAGTTGACCATGGTCCTATTTTTGGCTATTCCACTACTAATTTTGGCTACTTACATTGTTGCGACTATGGAGGCTAATCTTGTTATTGAAGAATCGAAAGGATATTCGAAGGCCAGGGCGTTGGTCCAAGAAATACTCCTCAATATTCGGGCTGTCATGGTCTATGGTGGACAGAAAAGGGAGCTTGCGCAGTTCAACAGAGAACTTGACATTGGACAAAACAAGATTTTAAGACGTATATTTTACGTCAGTGTGGCCAATGGGCTCATCTGGTTTCTGACTTTTGCTTATTACGCCCTGTTCTTTTGGTATGGAACCAAATTGGTCATTAGAGATAGGGACCGTTGTCATCCTGGCGAGTCCTCCTATACACCTGCAGATTTAGTCATCGTAAGTAAAACATAATATTATATTTCCATATTGACAATCTCTAATTTTGAGATTCTTTTGACCAGATTTTCTTTGGTGTGATGTTTGGAGCTCTAAACATCGGAATCGCCTTCCCTATGATCGAGTCAATGCTGATCGCCAGGCGTAGCGCCAAGGAAGTTTTCCGCATTATTGACACGTAAGTACAATCATTCTAATTAGGAATGTGAGTTGTGAACAAATATTTTATTTCATTTTAATGAGTTTATGCAGGACGTCGGAAGTGGATAATTTGACTATGGATGGATATTTCCCAAGTCGACCAGCAGTTGGAAAAATTGAATTAAGTGATGTCTTTTTTACGTACCCGAATCAGAAAAATACGCCCGTAAGTGAAGACAAGTCGAACGATTTTATATACAAAAAGTTTGTACTTTTGATTTGTTTCGCAGGTATTGAGAGGTGTGGATTTTACGGCTACTCCCGGTATGACTGTCGCACTCGTGGGACCCAAAGGATCTGGGAAATCTACAATTTTGAAACTATTGACAAAGGAATATTTGGCGGACAGTGGATTTGTAAGCATTATTTTATAAATATTTTATTATATCACATCTGTTCTGATTTATTTTTGAGATTAGATCAAACTGGATGGTATTGACATCCGTGCTTACAATACAACCTGGCTACGAAGTCAAATTGCGGTTGTGACACAAGAGTCAACTCTATTCGACGATACAATTTATGAAAATGTTAGAACTGGGAACCCACACAGCAGTTCATTCCAAATTCATGGGGCGTGCCAGGAAGCCAATGCACACAATTTCATTACACAGCTGAAGGAGGTAAGAATTTTAAAAATTCTTGGTTGCTATATTTTTGAGGAGAATATAATATAAGATTCCTACAAAATTCCTAGGGTTACCAGACGAGGGTAGGATATCAAGGATCCAAGTTAAGTGCAAGCCAGCGTCAACGGATTGCGCTTGCCCGGGCGTTGCTCCGCAATCCCAGAATCCTGCTTCTTGATGAACCAACGTCAGCATTGGATAGCCAAAGTGAGGCAGTCGTCCAAAATGCACTGAAGAAAGCCTCAAAGAATCGAACGACCTTCTATGTTGCCCACCGCCTGAACACGATTGTTAATTCTGACCTCGTCTTGGTGTTTCATCGTGGAAAGGTATGAAACAATAAAAAAAATTATGTATGAAACAAAGGACAACTGGACTCTCGTGACCTGAAGCCATGAGTTTAGGTTTCTAGACCACTAGAGGTCGCAAGAGTCCATTTATCCGATGGATACCTTCACGAACGTTCTTCAGTGGAACCAGTTGTACAAAAATTCAAATATTCAGCCTGTCTGTATTTTCACTGCTGAACGAATTCTTTAATTTCAGATTATTGAGAGTGGGAAACACTTTGACCTTATCAAGAATCCCAAAAGTAGCTACTACGTTTTGGCGACAGGACTTTACAACAAACCATCGGTGGAAGAGCCAACAAAACAAGATGATGAGAAAATGAGCGCAGCTGTGCTCTACCGTCAAAGTCGATCTTCACTCAGAATTCTGGACAATATCATATGCTCACCATATCGCAATCCTCATGTATTTCCTGTTAGCGACAAAGTGCTCCAGAAATTACAAAAGAAAACAATTGGTTTAGTCAAAGAAGTGGACAGTGATGAGTTGATTTTTAGCATCAATCCTCTTCCGTTCGGAGGTCAAGGAGACATGTATGCGTCAGCTCAAAACACATTTGGAAATAAGAATCATCCAGCAATGATGGTCGAAATGACCACTCATACAGATTCAGACATCAGAATCGAAAGGACAATGTGGGCGTATTTCCTCAGAAAAGCTGAACCCGAGAGTCTGGTATACTAAAAAGCTACGATTTTTAATATTCTTGTTCAAATTTTGAACTCTTTTATTGTGTTAATCTAGGATCGACCCGGACTTATTCAACAGCAGCAACAATTTTTGCCTCAGCAGATTCAATATACAGTTCCAGTAAAGGAAAATGTGGAATTTATTCGTGTTTTGAGAATGGTTTCCTCTAATTTCATCCTGATTCTTATGGGAATCATTGCCTCCATTGTCTTGGGAGTTGCTCTGCCTTCATATGGACTTTTATTTGGACATATCATTGCGGTGAGCTCAGAAATAATTGATTGTCAGTTCTCAGTCAGCCGAGATTATTTATATTTGTTATTTTCTAGCAACTGTCGAACAAAAATATGGCAGAGAATACAACAAAATGTGCTATGCTGGCACTGTTGTTTTTGTTTGTTGCTGTTGTGGCCGGTATTGCTGCTTTTGGACAGGTAAAGTTTTTATTCAGCAACTTGTTTCCGATATTTGAATTTTTAACTTTTTCTCAGAGTCTGACTTTGAGAATGGCGGGATTCAAGGCCGTGAATTACGTTCGAAAGCGTCTTATGTTCGCAATGCTTCGTCATGATGCTGGCTGGTTTGAGGATCCCGAACATGACATTTCATCTCTAACAACAAGACTGAATAATGATGCCGGGAATATAAAATATGTAAGATGATTCTGAGAATTAAAATAAGCTAAACAATACTAAATTTGAATTTTTTTCTGAATCAATAGATTTCTCCCAGTCTCTTTGGAGTTTTGTTTCAGTGCTTGGCCACAGTGGTCATTGCGGTCGCTTATTCTGCTTACTACGCTTGGAGACTCACGGCCTATTGTGTGTTCTTGATTATATTTGTCATTGGAAGTTCTTGGTTGGATGGATGGTTGTCGAAATCTCATCAACAAAAGACGAATGAGACTATGGAAGAGCTTGCCAGGATTGTGTGTGAGGTGTTTGATAACCGTCAGGCAGTTTTGACTTCTCAATTAGAACGCTATTTCATCATGAAATTTGAACGTGTCCTCTTGTTGTCTGGAAAGTGAGTTAATTTTAACATACCGAATTATTTGTCAAAATTTTACAAAAGCAAATCAATTTTCAAAATTAGGTCCGGGTGGAAAATCCGATTTGGTCGGAGTATTGGATTCGGCATTTCTCAAGCTACTGTATTCGTGGCATTCAGTATTTGCATCTTTATAGCAGGCTTTGAGATGACACGCCCGGGTACACCTGTCAAGTACGGGGACGTTCTGAAGTGAGTTCCATATAAATGTATTCCGAGTTCTGTTGAACAGTTTAAAAAAAACCAATATCATATTGTAGGGTCGGTGAAGGTTTAATTTTTGCACTTTTGACCGTGGGAACGAGTCTCTCAATCATTCCCAACTTGTGGAAGTCCGTTGTGGCCGGGAACAGAATTCTGAAGATTTTGAAGACAAAACCAAAATGGGAGTATGACACTGCAGGACAACAAATTGTAAGTGATCTACCGATTATGAAATGGAACAAATGTAAAGTGCTTAGGTTTAATGACTGTATTTTTTCATGCAGCCATCTATTAATGGGGCAGTCGACTTTAAAAATGTCAATTTTTGGTATCCGCATGCGACTGACGTCCACATTTTGAAAGGAATTTCGTTTTCCGTGAAACCTGGACAGACAGTAGCTTTGGTGGGGTCAACTGGATCAGGGAAATCCTCATCTGCACATTTGATTTTACGTTTTCACGATGTAAATAGTGGTGCAGTGGTGAGTTCATTCTTCCACCGACTAATCAGAATCATATATGTCCACATCTTGAAGGCCGCTATTATTTTTTTTAGGAAATCGACGGAATGGATTGGCGGAACCTAAATTGCGCATCCTTGAGGAACTTCATGGCACTTGTAGAGCAACAACCGTTGTTATTTCACCGAACGGTGGAAGAAAACATTGCATACGGAGACAATACAAGGATGGTGAGTGTTGAGGAAGTCATTGCTGCTGCGAAGGCTACAAATATCCATTCTTTCATTACCAGCCTCCCAGAAGTAAGTCAATCTTTCAATTTGTCATCCACGGTTAATTTTATGGTTAGTTGAAATTTGTTAATTTTTTGCAGGGATATCAAACAAGAATCGGAGGGTCTGGATCTCTCCTTTCAATGGGACAGAAACAACAAATTTCAATCGCAAGGGCTCTGATTCGTAATCCCCGGATTCTTGTAATCAATGAAGCTACTGGTGCCCTTGACCATGAAAGTGAGATCAAAGTTTGGGAGACCTTAGACATGGCTCGGAAGGGACGGACTTGCATTGTCGTCTCACATCACCTGAAAAACATTCAAACAGCTGACCTCATCATTGTCATGCATCAAGGAAGCATTATTGAGTTTGGAAAACATGATGCTTTACTTTCCAAACGTGGACTTTATTTCCTGCTCTGGACGGCACAGAATCCCCTTTTGAACGACAATTTCATGGGCACGTTTAATATATTGAACATATTTGGCCGAAATGGGGGAGATGACATCATTGATGAGCTAGCAAAATATGCACAAACTGCAATTGCTACGAAACCAAAAGATGTGTACGCCCCTACCGCAGTAGTGGCGGGAACCGAAGACACGAGTGCTCCCACCGTACCAACGGCGCAGGATGAGTTGTGCAACTTCTGCAATATTTTCGGCATGAAGTAAGGGTCCATGAACCCTACACATCATATCAAAAATTTATTAATTATTACTCACGCATCCAAATTTCACGTAATAATCACAAATGATTACAAATTGTATGCACCTTATGAATATGGTGACAAATGAATGAATGAATAAATCTTGTAAAAAGAATAAACCATGTGACTTGATTTGATTTTATTGCACAAACTTAGTTAATTTTGTTATGCTAGACGCTATTAATAATCAGATAATAGCTTTTTGAGGAAGATACGAAATACGTTTAACCAATGCATTATATCGTTTTTGTCTATTCCGTTCACAAATGTAAGTTTTACTGAGGAACATCAATATCTAGAATGAAAATTAACACTACGGCTATTGGGAATTACAGTAATACATTATACCATAGAAATAAATTAAACCTATCCCGGCCGTAGATGTGTCCGAAAAAGTTGGTCCATAGAATTCGACTTAATAAGCTGATCAATTAGAGTTTCCTAAAATGATCTCATACGCTTCCCCGAGCATTATTTGAGAAGAAACCATATTTACATTTGGATAAAGCAAAGTTTTTTGGAAGTATTCGATGCAATCAATCAAGATAGGAATCGCGATACACGGTCTCTTCCGAATTACACACGTCTCTGCTCCAACCGCAATTTCTGTGTACTTCGCGACTTCTTCATTCAATAAATGTGTCGAAAATACACTCTGGCATTTATTACACTTGGACATATCTCCTTCCTGAATAAGGATGCATTTCAAGGTATCGATGTAAGATAAATTATTGGACTTTCCAGCACATCTTTGACATATGAATTTGAAATCAGATGGTAAATCCCAAAAATCAGGCCAATTATGAGTGCATGCTAAGCACTGACAAGTGAACCAATGGTTCATGGTGAGTCCAACTCGTCTTTCGGCCAACGGTTGTCCTAAGAATTCATAACCGTAAGAATCCAACAATTCATCGCCACACATGAGTCTCCGATTTGTAATCACAGCCAATCTTCCATTCAATAATTGTTTCCTCATCAGATTTGGTGAGCAAGAATGACTGATTAAACTAACGATAGGGTAAACTCCTATTCCAACTAACTTTTCACCCATACTGTTCCGATTGAAATGAGCTACGACGTCACGTATTTCAGAATGTCTGTAAATCCCTCTAGAATTGCACTCAAATGCCAATTCATGATGAACAATGACTGATGCTACGAATTGTACAAATTCCTTCTTTTCGTGTCCTTCGCCGAGGGTCACATCAAAGAAATCTGTGCTTTTCGCCAGAATATGAGCTAATGAAATGGCTAGCCAGGAGGAATTTGGTAAGTCCGCATGGGCCACGTGATACTTCAATTTTAGAATTCGATGGTATGGGTTGCCCTCGCTGGTTATCGGGAATGAGTATTGAGCTCCATCTGGAAAATGGGATTCACTGTTCAAAGTAGGAGAATTCTTAGATGCTAGGAACAGTGCGTGAAGGTTTTCTGGGCCTGCTTTGGAGACTGATTTCAAGGCCAAATGTAAATTGCCTGAGGCTCTGATGGCGTGTAAGAATGGGTAGCAAGAACACTCGTAGTGATGTCCTTTTCGGTAATCCTCATGTTGGCAAGTCAATCCACAATATACGACCTGTGATTAAATTGTACACATTGATTATATTTCAACCACTATTATGTATAAGAAATGTCCAAAACACCACAAAATTATTGAATAATAGGAAATCCCCCTTCCCAGTTAAATTAGGCGGAAATATTTTCTATTAATTGGTATCATTTAATACCAGTACGGAAATACTAAAATATTTAGACTTACAAACACGCAACCTGGACAAGGATATCCGCCATTAATTTCTTTAAAACACCGAGCACAGTGTTTCGTGTCCCATTTCAATGCAGCATCAAGCACAGTCACGAAAGGGTCTTCTACGATGACTGTCGTTCCTGTCGAAATATGAAACTGTCATTGAAAAGATTCCCGGAAGATTGCCTCTTATTGGTTTGTTTTTAATATCTCCGCCCTGTGACTAATATGAAATGTGTTTACACAAACGTTCGTTTGCTCGATGGCTGTCTTACGTTCTAGACACCTGTGATTCTAAATCCAGAGCAACAGAACTATACGTTAGATTTGAGACTTAGTGTTTTGTATGTATTTCGTTTACCCACACTAATAGAGGCTTTGTGTGTTCGATACCTTTGAATGGATTAGCTTGTGTTAGTAATAGTAATTACTCCCAGTCGTTCGTTGAAGAGAAGTTTTGGTGTCTCATGATTCAACACGAGACTGCGATGCAATTACTAGCCCAGAACTCACAGAATTCAAATGATTTGAGACTCTAGAGATGGCAGCACTCTTATTTGAAGAATTCACTTACCAGGCCTCAATTCCTCTGTGACTGATAAGTAACGCCCTCTCTCCTGACTTGTCACCAGAGACACAAAATTTCCAATTGTACAGCAATCCAAGTGCGTGACTCCGGGTACTTTGAACATGACGTTGTCCCGGTGTTGTCGCTCTTCATTATAGCCCATCTGTGACAACTCATCGTGTACCACTTCTTCATAAATCGTACTTAGACACAACATCGATGCGTAGTCCGGGTCATAGGCCATTGCCAATCTCATGTCTTTGAGAGCTCCTTCCTTGTCATTTATGGCTAGCCGTAAGACAGCTCGTTGTCCAAGGAGCTCGATTAGTAATCCCAAATTACCCCTCGGTGTAAAGGACAAAGCCAAGTTATAGGCTCGAAGAGCATTCGGGATATTCATGGACTTCCTGTACACTTCTGCTTTTTCCTTTAGTACAATGGCAATCCCCGTGTTCTTCTCCAGTACTGAAAATTAAATTGACGAAAATTTACTTAAATTGCATAAAAACTAAACCAAGCCAAACATAGGAAATCAAATAAAAAGAATTCTTCAAATACGTTATGAGTCTAACTAGAATTTTGGACACCGTACGTCCATTTTACTCTATGGTCAAAACAATTTTATACAATCGGCGCTGAGAGACATCTGGCGAGTTAACTTACTTAACCTAACGCAAGAAATCTCGCAATGTTTTTTTCAAAATTCATGAACGAATTTTATGACAAAACGAATTATCGAATTCTGTCATTTTTTCTAGATTCGAGGGCTAGACTGCTTTCGAATCTAGAACCGCGAGCTTCGGCCCAGGTACTTTTTTTTGTAAAATATTTAGAAATAAATGTGATGGAGTTATACGACTGTGAACTGGTCTCAGAATAGACTCGAACTCTTGAAATGGAAACTGGTCACCGATAATGTGAACTCGATTGACGTGTGTTCTCGCTTCCATCAACTGTGCGTATACATCATTTTTGGTAACAGTTTGAAAAATTAATCCACCGAATAGATTTTTCATTGTAAACCGGCCTTTGATTATATTGTCAGTGAACTTTGTTACGTCAATAGCACTGCCATCGCTCATCTTGAAAGCTCTTCACAATCAGATGGAATCAGAATCCTGATCCAATTTTATCAAAATCGCAATTGGTACTTTTATCTCTCAGAAGCACAATCATATCAATAGAGCAACAAATTACGGAAATGATTAGTAAAGAAGATTCGGTGTTTATGAACCCGTTCTTGTTTGTCTTCTGCGATAAGGAAGTGTTGTGGACAAAAAATAATTTCACCGAACTATTTGTTCGGCTTCCTGGTTCATGTTGACGATCAAGTTCGATTCATGTTTTACTGACCTCAATGCGATTCTACTGAGCCAAACGAATATAACGAATGTTTCGTCCCCGAATCGAACAGGTTTACTAAATCGACCCCGTTTTGTGACTGCCTAATAAAATAGCTTTCTGTATGAGCTTAAGACCCAAGGAACGATAAATTCCATGCGAATATGCAGTATTGCTACTAGTTTCCAAATTTTTTAATAAGGAGCCGAGAGCTAAGCGGAGAAATAAGCAAAATTTTTGTTTCCGGAACATTCTGGGCAATTCCGAAATAAAACAATATTTCAATCACATTAAAATTTGAAGAAGTCCAGAAACTATGAGATGTCTATCTCCCTCCTCGTTGTTAATCTTTAGATGTCATTTGATCCTGTAAAGTTATTATTTTAACCAAATCTTCAAATTTTGAAATCCCAATTTAAAAAAATAGATAAATTGCGTGTCAATAAATTATGGTGTATCAGACATACTCGTACTACCAAATATCGAAAAGATTACTTCTTATCATGGGATTTTGCGGGATAAATACCGATAATATAAAATTATTGATGACGTCAGTAGAATTTGGAAAGTCTGGTATCACCTGCTACATATTATTTATTGATTGCAGTTCATCATCAATGTAGGAGTCTCCATTAATTATTTTACGCGTTTACGAGGAAACGACACAATGTATGTATGAAAAACTGGAATCCATTAAATAAAGTTTTTGAAGATGCAAAAACTAAAATTATTCAAAATATTCATATTATGTGCAAAGGATTTATCCCAGAAAGAAATTTGAATAATTAAATCCTATAATAGAGATTGCAAATAAACATTTTTCTGACTTTCAAACAAATCAGATTTGCCTGCATTGTGCTGTTCCCTCGTTAGTGCAGGAATTAATCACGTTTTCAATAGAATGAGTGCCGAACTGCGTTCACGAGTCAAGTGTTAATGTCAGAGTCAATGTCAAGTGCTTTTACATGTTGTTAATTATGAAATTATACACGGGGGTGTTTTAGAAGGTAATGAGCATTTAATATTAATACATCCGCTAAATGTCTGGTCACATTTGGAAATGCGATTGGAAAATTATGTTTCAAGTTTTCCTTTCGTGAAGGACAGATAAATAGTATTCAATATAAGTGGCACATGGCTTGAAAATTACATCTCTGAGAGTAACTTTTATGCAAGGGAATAATGGCGTTCTCCAAAAAGAGTAGCACAAAATTGCAACTGTCAAATTCTCTTCGTGAGAAGGAATTACACGTCATTTTCACTAACTGTCTGAAAAAGAAGGAAGTATATCAGACCCCTTAAAATTTTTGCCCTACTAACCAGCGATGACATTTAATTTTGAAATCCTCATCGATCTCCTTTTTAAATGGAAGTCTCTAAATTGGTAACATCTCGGTGGAATCATCGAATTTCTAGCATGCATTTTAGTATTGAATGCTCACTACTTAATAAACTGCCCCCGTTGAGATCATCATTATTATTTTTATCATGAATTATCATCGTTCTCTGACTAAAGAACTGAACCGACTTGTTGTGTACATACTAATTTATGATTGATAATCAATCATTGATTTCAAAATCGGTCCAGCAGGCTAACACCACATGGTATTACCTCGTGGGATATGTACTACTCTCAGTTGAAAATAGTAACAAAACGAACAAGTATAAAAAGGCGTTTAGTTTAATTCAGTCGACTCTAACCAGCCGTTGTTCTTCCTATTCTTGCATATTCGATTTTTGCCAGTTCCAAGACTGACGACATAACCTCGGTTTTTAATACTTAAGACTCCAAAAATCATGAAAGACATGGTTGGTGGAAACGACCCGTTTGTACAAGTCAAACACGAAAATCTGGACCAAGTGATCACAATATTGGATAGCAGATTACCACGATCAGCGCATGTAAGTCTTGCAATACATTAACATGTAAAACTCAGATTCAGCTTAAAAGTTTATGATTGTTGATGGATTCATTCAGCTCTACAATACGGCCGTGCTGATGAAGACCATTAAGATGAATGTTAAAATGTACACTTTTCAAGGTGACTTGACCCCAAACTGTTGGATTGTAATCATTATTCACAGAAAGGTAATTGACAGGTCATTGATGGCACTAGAATACATATATCAAATTTCAGATAGATTTCTTACTACGTTTGCGTATAGATTGTAGTAATTAATTTTTACGGAATAGGATTATGGTGCAGAAATTACCATATCGGTTCCACTCAATCCAATAATAACCGATGATATCAGAACAGCCTTCAAAACTTCAGATATTTTTGATTGGGATAACCGGTACATGTTCGCGAACATTGAGACTTGCATTGCTCCTATGATTCTTGAAATAAGTGCTCTCATCAAGCAGAACGCCACAATCTTTAACCCAAACTATTCCTATTATATGGATCGTGAAGAAGCTTCCAAGTTGATCATTCAGTAAGTCCTGTAGTGTTAAGAATTCAAATAATTCTGACTATAATGTTATTATTAAATAGCATGTACCTCAGTGAAAAAAAATTGTTTATTTTTATCATCCCACAGATTACCTGAAAATTTGAAAATCCAATCAATGAACAGTGAGTCGGGAGTTAATTTTCTAGTGTCGAACTGGAAATATAAATTGGATGGAACCGAAGAGCAAACACGAGAGACTCTACAAAACTTAGCTTCCGCCGGGATTTTTAGCGGTGAAGAACCAATTTCAGGGATTATGTTGAACACAAACGGAATGTTGGGATTGCTCCACACCTCCAATAAACACAGAGGGCAAGGTCTGGCCCAATTGTGTATGAGAAGTTTAGCAAAATCGGTCGCACTTCAGGGACTGATTCCTACAAGTAGTGTTGAACAGAAAAACTCGACTTCCAAAGATTTCCATGCGAAGATCGGAATGAAAGTATCCCATGAAACGATCTATGTGATCCATACTGGATCTAAATGGTGAATTAGCTAAAATGCTAAACGTGACAGCAGTAGCACATTTCAAATACTTTATTCTGTATTTTATGACGGGAAGAATTTAATGTGCAGTGACTTTGAACAGTTTGAGAGCATGGTTGTCGATTAATTTTATGCGACGAATGATTTTTCCAGAAATTCAATTAGTAATAAATGTTTGTACTATTCAAATATTTAAGACAATCATTGGAATACATTTTTATTGAATTCTCGATTCCCAAATTCCTTAATGTAGTTTGTCACTGAAAATCTTTGATAAACATGAACACTAGGAAAACATTCACTTTCAGCTTGGCCTAGTAAAGCTAGCCCTAGTAGTAGGGTAAAACTGAGTAAAGAAAAACTGTATTAGTGGCATTTAAAAAACATAAGTTATTGCGAAAGGCGGAACGACTGAGCTATACAATGGTCCTTGGTGGCGTGTGTGTGTGTGTCACAACTCTAGTGGACACATTTCTTCTCTGATTCTTTCGAAACTTGGTAAGTAGGACCAGGGGCCCTCAGCTCCGGTTAAGTCCGTTAGCCAGCCAGATCGGACTACTACTAGGGGTACTCGGCTTTTTCAACCTGGTCAACAGTCGTGCATATTTAAATGAACTGAACTACGAAGCTCACGTTTTTCTGTTGCAGCAATCTTTTTACACGGCGCTTCGTGTCAGGTTGCGTACTGGAGGGTACTGAATCCCGCTTGGAAGCGCAAGCAGCATCGCTTATCCGAAGGAACAATTCTACATGTTATTATGCTTCCTACACCGCAATTGTGTACTGAGTGACTTGTAACTTTATAGGTGTGACAAGGGAAAATTGGCTTCCTACGGGCAGTATGGTCAACTATGATTGACTTTCGGTTCGGGCAATCTGCTATTTAAAGTTGGGCAACAGGAAACGACTTTTAAAACAACTTGAATGAGATAGCGAAAGGATGTTTTGAACGAAATTAGTTAAATTCTCGACATTGTCGATAATTAACTTGTGACATCAGGACCATGGAGTGTAAGTTAAATATCAAACGTTTTCTACGATTACGCTTGCGAATGTACTCGTTTTTCTGATCTTCTGGCGGTCAGTAAATGTCTGCCTCTAACTCACAACACTTCTGGACGGCCACCTACTGTCTTTAATTTGCGACTCAATACGAATTTCGACGGTCAGTGGTTGTCTGTTACCTTTCTGTCTCTTTTTCTCTATCGGGTCACCTTTCGCATCTTCACTGCTCGCAGTTTATTGTTTGTCATGACACACTAAGGTTCAATGAATTGCATCTTAATTTTTATTTTGAGGTACTGCTGGTCTAGTTGTCACGGTTTATAGCTAAACTCTGAAAAATTAATGGAAAATGTGAACTTACATTAAGAGTAACTTACAGATGTTTAATCTCACTCATAGTAATATCATTCACTTGTAGATTAAAAACTCTGTATTGACGATGAGGCATGGGATTATGTAGCAAGACTGCGCGGTTAAGTATACAAGACTGAATAAATACATGACCTGCCTAGTATTAATTTCCAGATTGTTATATACGCAATAATTATGTACATGTAAATGTCATGACCTTAGATTAAGCCTGGACTTAACTTGTATGAAAAGCTCCTTACACAGTTCTTAGTTATAAAACCACACTTGGTCCAGTCCCACTTTTGGAATGTACAACAATTTCACGGGATAATCATGCAGCAGAATGTCAACTCGTTAGTGTCAGATCCTTTTGCACCAGTCAGCCCGGAGAAATATGAACAAATTCATTCAATTTTGGAAACCCGTCTTCCGAGATCTGCCAACGTAATATTTTTGTTGTTTATTTCTTGCAATTGTAATATTTTAAAATGTTCAAAAAAAATATTCTGATTTTTGGATCAATTTTGAGAATGCTGATATTTCGAATGAATCGCCTCTTGTAGTTTTATTTATTGCCAGCAAGTTGAAAGCCAGAATACTAAACATTTCAATTTATTTGGTCTTATAATTATCAGTGTAATGCATTTTTTTATACCATTATAAAATAATCTTACGATTTAGCATTCGTCGGAAAGTTCGCTTTATTATGTAGTAAATTGGCTAGACGATAACCATTACTGGGGTTAAGCAAGGATATTCTGGCGATTGTGGCAGTAGGAACTCTATAGTATTGTTATTGTGGAATTTATTGACGTGAAATTTCCTAATATTATACTATAGTATAATTACACAGTATATGTCACGCACTACTCCTCATTTCTCTCTCGACTTAATATTTTCCTAAATTAATTTCTACAGATGTACAACACTGTCATAATGCTGAAGACAACTGGATGCGACGTCAAAATGTACACATTTGATGGAGACTTTTCACTCAACTGTTGGATAGTGTTCATCAATTTTAGAGAGGTAAAAAAGCCGACATTTAGTAAATTAAATCACAAAGGACTTTGCGGAATTTTTGTACTCCAACATGCCTGGGGCAATTTTGGGTCGTGGTTACCACTAACAGAGTTAATGCTTTGAAGCGCGCATATCCGAGGAATGGAAAAATAAATCTGAAAGACTATCACATTTTCAAACTATTCTAAAATTATTTCGGATTTTTAAAGTTAAGTTAACTGTAGTTAGCTAGTCGTTTCCTTTTATTTTGGTCATAAATTTTAGTTTGCACTGGTGTCAACATTCGAACCATTTTCCCCAGCGAAAAAATATAGTTTCCGCGCACACACATTCACGAGGAAGGCAATTCTTAGAAAATCCAAAAAAAAATTGAACAATTTGTTAGAGTGAATATTTTATTCGTCGTCGGGATGCTTACTGTGCTTCAAAATAATGCTTAAGTGGTATCCATTAAATTACCTGGAGACGGGTATGACACGTGGTCGAGGTAGGAGCTCGTCTTCTCGTCGTCCGTTGTTAAAATTGTCGGTGTCTTCGGAAATCTAATTGGCTATACAAATTATGTCAAAAAAGTTCTGTTGAACTTAAATCATTGGAAATTGTAATAGCTAGACATTCGAAACATGTATTGCTTTTTAATATTTGTAATCTACTGACTGAAATTGGAATTTGAATACCGCAAGACCGCACTGTATCATTGAGTTTTGCAATGCGGATATGAATACCAATTACGTATAAAACGTGTCTTCAGGGGAATATAATATCAGAATTCCCAAAGCTACAGTAAACGATGAATGTCTAAATCTGGGGTACGTTGCTTTGTATCCGGGATATTGGACATTAGGTGACCAGAGTTTGGTCTTCGAAACATGGCCACATGGGGCGGATTTCACAATATGAGACCAACAATTTCCACGACGGTCCAGTTTCTAAATTTCTCTTCTCTTCTTTGAAACAGGATTTCAGGAATGACATAAGTATCTCCGTGCCAATGAATCCAGTCATAACAGATGAGATTAAGTCTGCATTTATCAACTCGGGAGTATTTGATTGGAATCAGCCTTACATTTTTGCCGGGATCGACGCTACAATATCCCCGATGATCATCGAAATTAGCACGCTTATCAAATTGAACGAAACCAAAGTTCATCCCAATATTTATTACTACATGGACCGGGAATCCGCATCTGAAATCATTAAGTGAGTCCACTTTACATCACTGGAAAAGTATTAGGAGAATGCATGCATAATCTCATTTTTCCGGTAAGCTTCACTTAGGCTGCAGAGTGGGGAGTGTACATGTTCTACCGTATATTGACAATAAAAATGTTCATTTAAAGTCTGATTTGAACCTTACGGTTCCTTACAGACTAATCATTTAACATTTCTTTCCTTTGCTGTT
>JAQFYE010000022.1:0-79529 GCA_034694305.1 Protaphorura glebata
CCGGTCCTAGCCTCAGCCGGTCCGGTCCGGACCCGGTCCTAGCCTCAGGACCGGACCGGGACCGGACCGTCCGAGCCAGTATAAAGATCAGTACTGCATTAGTGTGAAGCAGAAAATAATGAAGGATAATTGTCTCTTATATACAGTCCGCAATTCAAACCTCAAATGCCCAGAGGGCATCGCGGGATGCGAAATCATTGTACTTCACCCTTCGTTAAGCGAATTCCGCTTCTCAAAAATATACTTCTGATATAGCGAGGGGGCTTGATTTTGCGAGCTCATTTTCGGAAGTGCACATCAAATAACGCCCGAGTCATAAATATTTTCTGATTAAGCGCTTTATGAATGAGCTCTCCACTAGTTTAAGTATAGTTAAATTCAACGGTTCTTAAGTTTTCGCCTTATTGTAGAATAGTTTTTAACCATGGGCATGAAAGCGAAAAAAGAATCAGCCGTTCGCTTTGCTGAAACAGGAACGAAACGGTTGATTTTGTTTTATTTTGTTTCTGAAACCACTGGACATATTCTTAAATCTAGTTGAATTGGTAAACTAATTGCAAAGCAATAAATTGTGCATACATAATTTTCGGAAGGGGTTATCTCATTTTTGAACATACTCAGTTCCTCATGTGTGATTCTGATTATGTCATCCTCATCTCCGTACATACGACCATGATTGGTAATGGTAATGAAAAATGAAAGTGAAAGTCTGATCGTTATTATTGAAGGTGTGAGGTGTTTGATTAGATGAAGGGTTATTATGTGGAATGTCGTCTGTAGAGAGACAGAGTGCACATCTATCTGCAGATGAGAGATGGAGATGAAATTGATGCGAAAGGGTTGAGGATCGTAGATGTTGATCATAGTGAGAATGAAGGAAAGGGAATTGGAATCTGAGCAAAAATGAATGGATCCAGGTTCAATGTCTTCCCATTTTTCCTTACGTAAATCTGGGGTAGTCAGTCTTCTAGAGTTCACCGACATCGCACATCACATCACAGGCAATCACACAGCATTGCAGCCCAATCCGCATTATGTGATTTCTCTTCAACGTTCAACCTATCAGTCATGTAAAGCGTGGGAAAGAACGTTTACAGAACTACCATGCCACATAAGGGTCACAATTTAAGGGACACCATGTGTAAAGGAAATCACGCAGAGGACAGACACCTTGTAACTTGTAACACATAAGAATGGGACTTCGCAGTTGTAATAAGATCCGCAAATAATAGTTCAAAGACGATAAAGGTATTTACGAGACGCCATGTCGTAAAGAACGTCTTACAACATATTGTCAAGAAACTTCATGCACGGCATAATGGGCGCCGGGCAGGGATATCCATGTAAGACATAAGGGGACACCGTGTGACGAACATTGTTTGAAATGGAAAGGACACACTGTTAAAATCCTAATTAAAGAACGCCAGGCTAGTTAAGAAATGCAGACAGGTATAGCAGTTACCAGGTCTGGTCAAAGAGAACCGACAATATGTATCAGTCCATTTAATTCTCTCGTAAGTAAACCAGTTTTTCAGTGCTGTCTATAAATCAGTATTTGTTTTAGTATTTCTCCGTATATACTACATTCGCCATTTCAAAGAAATGATCTGCAAGAGTTTTCGACTTCCAATAAAAACCATCTTTTCGCAAAATTATATAAAAAGAATTACATAAAAATATAGTGAAGTTAGGTTTCCTATAATTAGGCCTGGACGAACGACATAGGGTCTCCTAGTCTCTGGCAATAGTCTTTCCGGTGGCGAATTATTTTCATTTTCAACGGAAATAAAAATGTCATTAATAATTTTCCGTTTTAGCTTTTTTTCCAAATTGCGAAAATTGTTTAGCATATTTTATATCGGCTGAAACTATATTCTACAATGTTGCTTTTAACCCTTTTCCTTCCTGCATTTACACTTTAAGTGGGTTGTACAAAATATTTTGCGATGCGGACTTTAGGTTAGAATTTAGCCAGTAATTAATATTGTATTGTGTTGAACTTAAAATAAGAAAATTCAAAAATCTTCCAGTTTGAGTAAGACTCAGTTCGATATTTCCGGGAGCGCTATTTATGTAATGTATTACGTGAGGA
Organism: Protaphorura glebata; assembly: GCA_034694305.1. Lineage (NCBI taxonomy): Eukaryota > Metazoa > Arthropoda > Collembola > Poduromorpha > Onychiuridae > Protaphorura > Protaphorura glebata. Next base: position 2,093 of record JAQFYE010000022.1, read on the forward strand.
CTGGAAATATGTTTCACAAATTGTAGTTTATTACTTCTACGTTCGATTGCAGAGGGCGAGCTTTACATATGGCTTTGTAACCACCCCAACATAATGTTCTTCACAATTTTGTCTGTTTTTACTGCATATGAATGTTACCGTACGATTTATATACAGGATTCTCCGCAATATTTCTAAAGTCGGACAATATGCTTCGATTAGATTTATTGAAAAGCTTTTAATTCGCACTACAGTATTTACCTAAATTAAATCGTTGTCTTAAAGTGACCAGCCATATTCTAAATAGAGCCATCCATAAACATTCTTGAGTTTCTGTTCCAATTTTTAATGTCGTAAAGGTTAATTGTGTAACCTAATCGTGGCTTGGTTTTATTTATTGAGTTCGACAAACAGGATGTGCTAAGACGTATTAAATTTTAATACGGTCCGAACGCTTTAATGTCACCATTAATATACATGGACGTGTGAAATCCGGTCAGAGTAATTAACGTGATTGAAAACAAGTCGATTGTTGGTCGACAAGGTTTAATTGCGAGTTGCAAAAATCATTTTTGACGGGTTCTGTTTATCAGGCATTGGTGACCCGGCGAATGACACTAATGTGGGCCAAGGGTGTTTTGCATCCAGTTGATCGAGTAAACAAGGCTACAAAATGTACTATAAATTTAACATTCCTAAGTCCTGTTTCTAAAAGTTAACAGATCTTGAAGATTCGGAATATTTTTCACAAAAGTACATGCATATTGAATATACCAAGGAACCTTGACTACGCCTTCTCTAAGAGGTATGCCAGTACCGACCCCAACGAGTTGTTATTTATCCACTGGTGCTTACTACGACAATGGGAAATAGGTTTCTCCAATATGCACCAAAGTTGTTTACGAAATGACGTCATAGGTCAAAATTTTCAATTAATTTTAATGAGACAATACCCGTGTTTGTAAAGTGGCAAAAAGTCATTCAACCACTCATTTTCTACATTCCACTCATTCCATCGATTTAATTATTTTGTGACGGACGCAGAATGCTGTTAAAAATTGGCACACACAAATTATTGAAATGTTTTACTGTGGAAAAAAAATTAGTAAAATTGTTTAGTGCTTTAGGAATTGATTCATCATTGACTCTTCGGGGCAAGAAAGCAGTTCAGTACAAATGCACGACTCAAAATGTGGCAGTACTTGAATCACGTGATATGTAAAATTAGCGAGCGCTTATTTTTAAATATATTCGTTTCATTGAACTCAATCGAAGAACCTTGAGCATCGAATGTCCTCGGAGTCGGTTCTAATAAATTGGATTTTTAAGGGAGCACGACAATATATCAAGCTCCGTACGAAACGATCCTAATGGACATTCATTGAATGAAATTGTACAATCTCTGTGAGAACTTTTCTAAATTCCCTTTCCCTATTGTCCGTCCACAAAACAGTTAATATTTCTCTGTTAAAATCAGCCCCCGTATTTTATTTAACGTATTTTGATAAACTTTTTAAAAAATTGACAATTACAATATTGTCTACGGACAACTCATTTTCCTAACTTGGAAACTAGGACTTTGGAATTTACTCGAGCAAAAAATAACTAATCTTTAGGGGTAAGCCGGAACCTTGTATTGCGCCTGAATTAGTGCTCCGCACGAATCCGGATTCGCGAATCTCCAATCCGGCAAAATCTGAATATGACAGCTTCGAATCCGGATTCGCACTCCTTTGATGAATTAACCTTAGTAGCCTAGAAATGAGATAAAAATAATGCTATGGTCGGACTCGGATTTGCGCGAATCCGGATTCGCGAATCTCGAATCCGGTAAAAGTCGGATTCGGATTCGCTTCCGTCGAATCCGGCCAAAGCCGGATTCGGATTCGGATTCGTGGTCGAGATTGGACTCCGGATTAGGATTCGTGCGGAGCACTAGCCTGAATAGTACTCGCTATCAGTATCAGCCGATTGTAAGTTGCGAATTATATTGAAAAGAGTTGAACGCAAAAATGCTTTTTATATACCAGCAATTATAATCAAAAATAAACGAGCCATATCTGCAAACTTCTTCCTTAAAGTCGAGTGTTGTTAGTTCCACGCCTTGATTTTCACCTCTCTTTTTACTCTTTTCCTCTCACCTCCACCAATTGCGGACCATTCTAAAAACTATTGACTTCTTTTTTAAATGCGACTATATGTTAATGAAAAAATATTTCAAACAAGTGAGTAAGACACACGAATCAAACACCATAGCTGTAAATCCGTCTTGCCTGTTGAAAACAAAATTTATATTACCAATTTGACTCTGTTGGAAACAAAGAATTATGTACTTTGAATCCATTAGCATTTCGGAATTTTCACACTAGTTATGAACGTGAGGAATTTCTGTCATACACGAATCCATTCTCTATTCTGAACGCTGAGTTAAGTAATCACCCGGAGAAGTTATTTCTTGACTGTGGTTATAGTATCAGAAGATTCCATTCCTCAATAAATTTTGTTGTCCCAAGACTGAGTTTCCCAAAAACGTCATTTCAGATTAGAGCGATTGAGTTATTTTCCATTTATACTCTTCCAAATCTAAAATTTGTCAAGAACCTATTTTGCACCATGTGGCAGTGTCGCGAGAGAAAGTTGCCGGTAATTTGGCGAAGCGTTTACACGGGTCAGCCAGGGATGCAATCAACAACCTAAACTTAATTACTTCAATTGATACGTTGGGGATTCAATGCGTTGTGGGTGCTAGGTTTGGACCACTGCTTTTAAACTTGCTCTCACTGCTGGAGAAACTGTGAAGAAATGTTCAAATTCTCCGTGAATTGAAATGTCCTATTTTGTTAACCCGTCTTCCGGTGTTCGTTTCTAAAAAAATCCCCGGAAGATTTTTTGTTTCAAAAATTCTGACGAAACCAATCTTAGCTTGGCGTTTTACCATGCACATTTTAACCCTACATGGTAGGATTGGCGGCTTTCTACCTTGTAGAAGTTTACGATAAGCCGTCATTTGAGCAAGATTGTGTGATATCTGAATTCTGTCATCGAACAACTCAAAATATAAAAGAAACACCCGTGTTCTTTCTTTATTGACATTTTAAAAACGTTTCGGCTGTTCGATTTGAGTTTTCACTTTCGCACTGTTTCTCTGCTTTTTGGAAATATAGCCGTCGCGTCGTAACAATCCATTACGGAGAATCTGAATCAACGAATTAATATTTAAGAGTTAAATCATAAGTGATTTAAAGTTGGCATTAATGGTAGAGAGTAATGAATGATTTAAAGAGGCGCATGCTAACATTGGATTCTTCACTCGGGATGCTAACTCTAGTGCTACACATGCGGTGCATTTGCTCATAGTCCACATGATAAAAGTTGGCAAATGGTTTTGCAAAACTGAAGCTCCGACCAGGCAGTGGCAGTAGTCGAGTGACGGAAGGACTCTCGCACGCAGTCCATGCACAACACGTCCAGGCAAAAACACTTCCGTACTACGAGCAAAAAAATAACAGAAGCATTTTCAAAATAAATCCAATTGTTTACAAAATATATATAACCATTTTTTTATTCTTTCGGATTGGACTCCCTTATACATAACTTGTGAGCACCCGACCACTCTACTTGTAATATTACACATAATACTTTGTTCCTGGTACAGCTTACAACAATAAGAACACAAGCTGATTTAATACATTTCATAAATGTCATAAAATTTTCAGTTCGACCGACCACGTCAATCATCGGGTCACTTGTCACCCTCCATTCCACGTCCACCCTTACACTGTGTCAGTCACCTCATCTGGAGGCTCTTCTCTTGGATTAAGACTTTCGACATTGCAAAAACTTCTCGAGAGAAAGAATATTTCTCCAACTCACAATTCTTCCAAGATCGATTTAAAATAACAACAAATAAAGGAGGACAAGATTCACACACAGCTTCAGCTTTTGCCTTTCTACTGTCTAACCACACCGCAAAATCTCATCCTGCAAGGTGCAAAATCTTGTCCTGTGGGATTGAGATCTTCCTTGAGAAAAAAAACGGCCTCAAGTTAAGGAAGATCGGAAGAATGAATCTTTTTACACACAACTACAACTACAACCACGATCTGCATGTGAATCCGACTACGCGTAGAAAAATCTGTACATGTTGTAACATTAAGTAACGTGGATCTGACTGACTGAGTAGTTGAAAGAACTCCCAGTCCTAGTCTTGTCTTTGCATCGGACTAAGGAAATAAGACGGAGGAAAGAAATTATAACTAAAATCTGTTCCAGGAAAATGAAAAAAGGATTTAAAAAATATAATAACAGTTTTAACTCAAATATTAACCCGGAAAATCTGTGCTGAAAAATAGACAAAGTGTCTAGGGCAAACTGGAACTGGAAGTAAAAGCAGTTCCGGAGAAAGTCTGGAAACCGGAAGAAAAGCACAAAATACCAGATTTGTCTTGAAATAAGTGGAGGAAAAGTTTAAAACCAGACTTATAAAACTGGATTTCGGTTCGGACATCCCGTACAGTAAAGTGAGTGATCTTGTGCTTTGCATATTACCGATTATAAGCCGGTCAAGTTTTTAAGACAGAATTAAAAATTCGCCGGTGTGGAAGTGGAATCGTTACTGTGACCTGTGAACTAATTTTGACTTAAAGTGAGTCTTATCAGTCTAGTACTGTTGAATAGTAAGTTGAGTGATTTTTGTACACATTAGTTGAAACATATTTATTTATATTTGTTGTGGAAGTGATGGTGAGTGTTTGAAGGTGTGGAATATAAGAGAAAACTTTGTTTTGTATCTTGTGGAGTACTTTTTTGATAGATGGTGAGTGAAGTGACTATAGTCCCTGCAAAGGAGTAAAGTAAAGGTAAGTTGGTGCATTCGCCTTTGATGGTCGTTGACCTTCTCCTATATTCTCACTCTATATCTCTCTATTTACTATCTCAGTCACTCTCCACTCTCCATCCCTTTCTCCACTTTTTCTACTCCTCTGTACACGAAGAAGGAACGAAACGAAAAGTGTGGGAAAGTCCCTCCAAACTCCTTTCACCCAAACCCAGATCTGCTCTGGAACACAAAACCGCTTTCTTTTCCTCTCCACATATTTTCACAACAAGAATTTCTTTCATTAAATATTTCAAATTAACCTCCCCATAACGATACTCTAGGTATCCGGAACCTCAGTTTTGGTACATATATTACGTTTACATGAACCGTCGTAGCAGGGTTAAGGGATTTGTAGAAATAGATAATAAGCCATAATTTGACCTAGAATGTGTGATATCTGAATTCTGTATCTAACTAAAAGTAGACGATAAGTCCAGAGTATAGCCCTTAGTGTGTGCAATACAAAATGCACAAACTTACACACGCCATAAATATGATTAATTTGACCTCTATTTGACCTCTAAAATGTACCCCTAGTAGTAGGGGGAAACTTCAGTAGAGAAATACGAACAATGGTAGCATTTTGCGTTTCTTGAAGACCGCATGGTTTTGTTTTGGAATTCGAAATTTTGAAAGGAATGTCTGATTACTTTGAAATTTCGAGTGGTTCTAATAGATTCTAGAGTTAAATGAATACGGTTTACTCGGCTTCTACAATCTAGGTTAGTTTTTTTAAGCAGTTGTGTATTCTTTTTAATGTCTGAAGTGGCATTTCAAATGTTGAACAATTATTCGAAGCTATTTCCATCTTCTAGTAGCATTACATTACTCTCTTATAAGGAATAGATCGAATGACCTCAGAGACTCGAGTTCAACTCGAACGGTCGATTTCTCCTCAATCTAATTACCTTGACTTTCCGAGTCCGAGTACGAATTGAGAATTTTTAATTCACTTTTAATAGACATCGGTGTGTGAGGCTTCAAAACTCCTGTATGTATATACATGTATGTATGACTCGCTATTTACTATAATTTGATGAGCCATTCCTGTTCCGACAGCAATGCGTGTGCAAAAATGCGTACGTTGAGGGTATTCACGGATGTTTTGTAACATTGATTGTTGTTGGAACTGCAGAGAGCAGGCACTCGACATAGAACACAATGTATTGTGTCTATTTTGGCTGTATGCTGTGCAATTCTACACTGTGCAAAATTGGTAGGTCATTGCTACCTGGATTCCAAGTGTTCGCGACCTTTTTGTGCATCGGTTTCCTCATCTCATCATTCCAATCCATTACGTACAGACTAAAGCGAGGTGTCGTTATCACTTAGTTTTTATTTTCCACAGTAACAACATGGAGGTCGGTTAATAACACTATATATTCAATACTGTAAAATGAGATATACATTCTCATTTACAAATTTTTTGGGCGCCACCACTTTGATGAGAATTTCACGATCACCAGCTAATTGGAATTCCCTCCAAGGATTTAGCCGTAAAACCTATTTGTCTCTACAATCATTTTACTCATCTCCGAACACCCTCCTGTCTGTTATGGATTAGTGCACCTTATATTAAATCACCAAACATATAAAATATGCACCAAACATTACGATATTATTTGGATACACTTTCAGAAGGACTAACCAGGTAGTGAATGCCTCGTCTTGGTTGATTTTCTAACCATACATTCTTCTCACGTCGGAGAGAATCGATTGATTGGCATTTAAATATTGCATAATACAAAATACAATGCACTGCATCTATCTCACCCTGACTGCATAACTTGAGTGTAAGCGTGTCATTCACGCACGTTAAACTTAATCATACTAGTTTTGTTTGTGTTCAGTTGTTACTCAGGATAATTCTTCATAATCCATGCGCGATGGACGGAAAAACAATGGATTTTGAGGTTCAGGTTCAGGATCATCTGTCATTTAATCCTAGAGTAGATTTCAGTCTGGTCTAGTTGTGCTTACACATCTAACCAGGGGTACATGAGAATACACAGGAATAGAAATCATTTGATAGTCATTTGTCAAAATTATACTGGTAAAAGCCAAACTAATCAGTAATATCGTAACCAGAGTCATAGAAAATTATACTGGTAAAAGCCAAACTAATCAGTAATATCGTAACCAGAGTCATAGAAAATCATATTGTCAACAGAAAATTACTAATTCTGTATAAAAATTCCTAGTAAAATTATTTAGTAATACAGCCCAAGGGCAATAATAGAAGTTTTTACGTAATATGATAATTTGAGACCGTGCAACCAGCCATAAAATTTCAACGCCGTTTTAATTACATTTTGGACGGATCTGAGCCTACAATCAAATGTACCGCCTTGTTCACTGAAATACAACTACTGTAGAAAATTCGAAACTGAATTATGAATGTTATTTTTCCTTCTACGCATGCAAAGTTGAACGTGGGAACACATAAGAAATATTAATATTGCTGATCATATTTCAGAGAGGGATAGAGTATGTGCATTACAAATTGCATTTACTATTTAGACTTTTTATTGTAATGTGATCACTCCACGTGCTTAGACTCTTGGGAACTTGTAAGGCTTTGGAAAAGTGTTCATGGGATGACTAGAACGAAATTAATACAACGGTGGTGGAGTGCAGCTTAGCTGCATTAATTTGTAGTGTTTTCTCTCATAACATAAAATTATTCTGGTGACACAACGGCTGGGAAGAAAAATAATTTCCGCAAACTGATGTGACGATGAATTGATGAAGTTTATGAATGAGGTGTGGACATGGGTTCAGATTACAAGTTTGAAGGATGGGTGTTGTGATATAATACTATGACGAATGTAATTAATTTATAATGGGACGCTGTTAACTTCATTATTATAGGCATGCAAATATTCAGTCTAATTTGAATGAAATAAAGGAAGCATATGAGTCAGAGTCAGAGTTCATGATCAGAGTTTAACGCTTGACAATTGGAAATGTTTTGAAAAAAATTAAAATTGTTTGCTCTACACGACCCGTCGAGAGACAATGGGTATGTGCTTTTCAGTTTACACATCCAACCCAATTCCAATCAATACTGGTAAAACAACACGGTTGAACTCCACCATTATCATCATATTTTTCTCAAACATACTCGTTAATTAACTAGTTCAGAACAAGTCGGAAATAAAAACAATATAGTTCCATTTAAAATGGTGACGACGTTGCGGTAAACGTATATGCAAGTGAGGACATTTCCAATTTTGTGAGATGCAGAATAATTTTTTACATTAATTTGATGCAAAAGAGTTTTCAATCAATTAACCGGTTAAGGCCGATTTTATGGAAATGTATCACAAAGGTGAAACTAATAATGTCTATTTTAGGGTACAAGTCATTACGTCACACCTTGAATAAAAGGTGGGTTCGGAGTTCATAGCCTGGTAAAATGTAATATGAAATGAATGCATCTCAGATTTACTTGAGGTCACGAACTTGGTGCAATGCAATGCCAGACGCACGCGCCACCATTTAAGAAATCTTACCTGGGTGGCTTGGAACAAACGATTAGCTTCTTATGAACTCCGCACCAGTTTAAATACAGTTCATTAGCAGAGAGCCGAAATCATTTAATTGATTGCGTACGCCTTCCAATTAATTTATCAACTAATCATTTTTGGGTCTCTTAGAACAGGTCTGCGGTCAGTGCGGTTATTAATTTATTTTGAATTAACCGAGTGTTTCCTCGAAGCTAGATCTATTGTATAACCTTGGGGAATTGTGTGATTGCCGCAGTGCGCGGAGTTCAAGAATCCAATGCACCTGCCGACTGCGCAACGCATTCTTTTAAAAGATTTAAATTGTCATACTAATTATATATAACGCAAGCACTCAAGTGTTCCACTGCATTTAATTAAATCCACCTATTAGGATGGCTTCTAATTATTAATTCGTACGAGGCACACTTTCATTAATCTTTCCGCCTTGTACATGCACTGGCGGCAGTATGGACTCAAAGCACATGTTGGTGTTGATTTCTTTACAGAAATCGTGTGGTCCTGTGACCGGGTCGTGTAGTCACAAGCTGGGTTGAATCTTCAATATTACAGGCGATTCCCTAGTCTCTCAATTCACTATTTTGAAGGGGAAAGTCCAATTATATTTGCATAAATTCATACTTCTTTGGGAGAAATAATGACTCCACATTTTTTTCATTTTAGCCAGAGTCAATTTCCTGAGCTTACAGCTTTACTCCGAACACATGACTGGCCTGCATAACTTGCACTTCACTCTACGCCCTTAGTTCATATCCTAGTCATGTTGGCCGGGTTTAAGATTATGCAGGTGTTGAGCTCACAGTCCAGGCTCTGGGCTTACAGCGTTAGACTCTGCGTAAGACTGTGATCTAATCCATTAGGTCACAGTCTAAGTTGACTCAAAGGCTACGACATACAAACAAATCTATGATTACAGGTGAGATGAATATAATGAGAATGACTTGATTCCAACGTACTGCGAAAGTGTTGAGTGCACAATTGCACTCACACATGGTCTGAAACCACTACACTGCAATCCAGCCTCATTAGATATATTTTTATGCATGAGCATGAGCGATCCGTATCCCGTTACTTCTTCCTCATCCATAATTTTACTAGTATGATTATTTAACCTCAGTTATTCATACTCTACGCATGTATGTATGTGGTGTAGCTTGGAATGGAATTGAATTAAGTGAAAGCAAGTGAAGTCTGTTCTGTACTCTGTGTAGCTTTTGATGTTATTCATGCAGTCATTCAGTCAGTCAGTCGACTCAGTCTATCTCGAAAAAGTCTTGACTCGACTTTTGCTTGTCTTGAACTTGAGTCAAACTTGATTATGTTAAACTTGGTACTCAATTATTATTATCCTTCGTTTTCCCTTTACATAAACACACACACTACCTCCAATTATAATGTATGAAATTACTTAACATTTAACAAGTGAGAGGGAACGAGAAGGATTGTATTTATTTGCGGTACGTCCGTGTATTATTATATATTGTACTTCATACCACATTATTCCATGTGCGTGCTTGGATCAAAAGTACAATAGCTTCTGGTCTATGTTTATGTTTATATTCTAGTCCTTGCATATTTTGAAGTAAAACCTGTCCCAGGCGACCGGGTTCAAGCAACAGAAATTTTGTCGTTTACTACAAGTAGTCGCGACTTACAGGGAATGGCAGAAGTACGGCCTATTTGTAAAACTGATAACCAATAGATTCTTGCTTAAAATCTGCCCCAAAATGTTATATTATTACGTATGCCTATTTGCCTATTCGAATCAGGGATTCGAAATCTTAAAATAATTGTGCGTGGAGTCGTCACGTCGGTCAAATTAAAAATTATAGTGTACGTAACTTCACGAAATATCAAGTAAAATGGCAAAACGTTAAACTGGAATTCCATATAGCCTAGGGCAGATAAATTGAATTTGAAGTACGAGTGGACTGCAACATAGCGAATAGATGATACATTAAATACATTGTTTATCTACATACAAGTTAGATTCAATTTTTGGCTCACACACACGCACATTTCGGGACTTCTATTATACGCACAGAGTAGTAATAGTAATATTATTATTAGTATTATCCAAGATTTTAGAAGCATTCGTTCGTTGGATCGTTCATTCTGTAGCAAAGTGAACCATACGTGCAGATACAAACACCACGACACCACGTTTTACTTGTCTGTGTACATTTGAGATAGGAGTTCAATGACCAGTGCAAATGCTAAGGACGACTATGGCATGGCATTGCATGGCATGGCATTCGCTTGGCGCTTGTATGCTTTCAACCCTTGCTAACTTTTCCTATTCCCATAACATAAGATGATCATGTGTTTTTTCCCAATAGCACAGCATGGCAAAGTCTGGTTTCGTAGAGCAAATCGTATATATCCTAACATGTGTGCAGTAATACCCGCGCAAATCGCTAGAAAAAAATCCTTCATTGCCAAAAAATTGGCCAGAGCTCCTCTTTTTTGCTTTCTTACGCATTAATGTATATCGAACCAGTAGTCAGTATTTTTGAAAACGCATCTAAATGACGCAATTGAGTGTGTGTGTGTGTGTGTGTGTGTGTGTGTTTATGTTTGAACAGTTTCACGCACACACGCATGTACGCACGTTTTTATTTATACTTATCGTAAGCTATTCATGTGGATAAAAGTGAGTGTCGTAAATGAGTCTCTTAAGTGCAAAATCCTAAGGTTGGTTTACTTGGTTGACAAAAAAAGAAAGTCGAGGAATAAATGGAAACCTTAATTATTAATGAGGCTTATGGAGACGGAGATGGATTTCATTCCTGTTTTTATTGTTTTTGTGACGATGTACAGCTGCTGGCGTATATTTTAGGGATTAATTAGTGACAAGGTAAATATTTATTCGGAGATTTCAATTGATGGTCCTGCTCCGTCTGAATTATTTGGGCGAGAATAAATACTTTCAAGAAGTTATCCGGGTATTTGAAGTCGAGAGGAATGGACGTCACAAGAAATCCGATGCTATTCGTTTGAAAATTGTTTATGTTAAAGCAAATGGGAAATTTACATGACTCGCGAGAATTTTGAGTGGTCAGGATAGTATTCTACTTATAGAAAACGTTATCAGAAGTCATGTGGAAAATCGGTCAATTCTATTATTTGGAGTTCACCATCACTTGCACTATGTAAATTTGATCATCTGTACTCGAAAGAATTATGAGTTCACCGAAAAATAAATGTGACACTATTTGATGTATACGTCAAGGCCTGAAGTGAGTGAACACAAGTTTCGAGAAATTTACTCTTTTGTTTATGAATGAGGTTGGCTTGGTTCGGAATTTGTGGCATTATTAAGTTCGTTGGCTGGATTGTAACAAGACTGTGACACTCCTTGAATTTGTTTCCATATTATTTCATAGGATTTTGTAACAGCAACAGTTGTCCTCCTTATCATTGTCGTTTTCTTGGCTCAATATTAGGCTCTATAGACCAAGATCCGCCAACGCAACACTTCCGAATTTTCCTTCTTCCACGAGGCAAATTTACAAACAACCGTAAAATTCGGATCCATTCCATTATAAAGACTAGGCCAGATATGTATACGGACGGATTTGCACTACTGCATAATAGTTGCTCCGGATTGGAATGAGTCATCCTAATCATTATGTAACCGCGAATAGCTGATAGCTCTAGGTTCTAGAAAATGTTCTAGGAATGAATGCTAGCTGTAAGAGTATTCGAATCGTGATTTTTCAAACACACACTCGCATTAATTGACAGTCACATTAAGGAATTGTTAAAGGTCCTCGCAATATTTGTAAGGGATTGCGTGTTTTCTCTGAATTTGGCCTAGGGTAGGCCCCCTAGCATTATAAACACATTTCTTGACTTATATCAGTCCTAACTTTCAGTGAACTTAGATTACGAAGGTCTTTACCCGGAATGTCACTCTGGGAGTGATCCTGTTTTGGCCAACAGATTCACCGAATTTAACACTAGAGCATGTCTTACTTTGCCCCAGGAATTTCTGACCGACTTAACTTGTATTAATTTCCCGAGTTATAGCTGACACTTTGAGCTGATTAAATATTTCTCTCCTTTAAGTTTGTGGCTGTCGTTTATGTATTAACGTTAAACTATAAGCGTTAAAAAAGCAATGCAATGTTTGAGACAGACATTGGGATTGAGGCAGATTAAGATCGGATGGTTTGGAATAGATGAAAAGACTACGCACACTTTGAGGGCCAATGACTGGTACTAGTGGTGAGACGGACCGACAACAACTTTTTAATATTCATTGATATTTCAAATACTCGTTTTCCCGATAAGTAAAAATTCAGACGTCATATTTGCTTTTTACGAACTATTGCACATGTAGCATGAACGACAGGCATCACCTGTGGACAGGTGTATTGGGAATTTGATAGGAGTGAATCTCTAGAATTGATTTTTTCCGAATGGGTGACTGACTTCTCTCTTCCATGCATGATATGACATTTATTACAGCATTAACATCACAACTTTTCTAAAGCAATGACTGATTCCAGTTAAATCTGACTATGACCATAACTAATGAAACAGGAAGGAAATTGAAGACTTCGTTGTAAAGACACAGATTAAATCGTATATTTGCTGGCGAATTCGAAAAGGCACACCCTTAACGCAAAATCTGTATTTTGGGAAGTCAAACCATTATTTTGTTTCATTTAAATTGCACAAAAGTATGAGAGCAACTCTTACTAAGCACGTTCTAGTGGAGCAGAGTAAGAGCAAAAAGTGGACGTATTAATTCCGAGGTATACAAATTAGTCATCACTGGGCGGTTTTGATTTTATAAGTCAGTTATGGTAATTTCAAGTATGATCGCTAGGTTCATACACTTATAGGATAAGTGCTTATAGAAATCTGTAAATTTTACACTCAATTAGCACCTTCTCTAATTACTCATGTGTAAACCATCATAAAAGTCAACTTAGCGTCTAAGGGAAATCGGATGTTTTCATTAGTTTTATATCGCACACTGTTATAAAATCGTATCTAGTTCTTACATGATTTGTTAAATGTTTTATTATTTTTAAATAGTGAGATAAAATTATGGTTATGGTCACTCTGTGATGTGAGCAAGGAAGCGTTATATGTCGAGTTCGTATTGACAGCTTGTATTCTATTTTGTGTTTTATTCCCACGAATGAATGCACTTTTGGATTTTTGCATTTGGAGAAGAAGGGAAGCTTGGGTTGGGTGGAAACCAACAAAAGGAAGCAAACATTTGAAGCAAAAGGACAAAAAGAAAAAAAAATCGTTCGCCAAGTGTGGCTTTATGGCGACTTTCACTTCACTTATTCACTCACGGACTTTGGCTTTAAAGCTAAGGCAAAAGGCGAACGCACTTTTGGAACTCGACTCAATCCTTATCTACTTTTTGCAGTTCCCTTGCAGAAGTGCAATGTAATCTACAAGAAAATGCATTTAATTTATTCAATTTGCAGAAAGAAATTCTCATAACAACACTTCAGTTGAATGGAAATCTGCACGTGTTGCGCTGCAAGAAACTAAAATCCAACCAGTATCGTGGCTGGTTCTGACTTCAAATGTAATAAATTAAATAATCCATTGAATCGGTCAGATTTGTTTTATGACCATACTTCCAAGACATCAATGCAATGTGCACACAATTGTAACCCAGGTTGCGTCTAAGTTGACAAAATTTAACTGCTACCATGTTCAACCACAAATTGATTTTGTCAGAAATTAAGTAAAACAATTAAACGCAAAAAATATTAAATTAAATGTGATGTGTGTACTTCTGATTTTTTTTGCTGGGCGATTACTATGTAATCATCGAAGAGTAATATTTTGGTCATTAATTAATTATATGAATTATTTAATTGTGATGGCCGTGGCCAACGCTCGAAGTGTAATTCAACTCCCCACATCCACAGTGATGGCAGTGAACAGCGCTCGAAGTAATTCAACTAAATGACAAAAATAAAATAAGAAATTCGTAAAATCGCTTACGAATTTCATAAATGAATTATTCATATATTTAAATCAATTAGCAATTGCACTTTTCCGATACAAATAATTTGTATTTTTCTCAACCTCTCGCACTGTAGGCTAAAACACACCATGATTCTTTGCATTCCAATCCTGATATGATAAATGTATAAATGGTTGAGTTATTTCAATCGCATCACTGATCACCCTGTGAGTGCACTTTTAATACTTTATTACTTTCGATCTTTTTCACCTAAAGTTACTTGGCCATAAAATAAAATGAAAAATTAGCTTTTCTTCGGTCTGTTACCGGAGTACAATTTCTGCATAAATAAATCTCGGCTGACATTTGACGCCCTAGTTAGTTGATTTGTTAGTACAGACAATTGTCATTTTACTAATTAGGCGTATAATTGGATTCAGTCAGGTGGTAGGTAACGTGGGAGTTAGAAAAAAATAGAAGTTAGACGAAAAAATTATACACATCACATACATTTGGGTACGGTTTATGCGGGTGGGCTACAGCCCGGCACGGGCACCGGCGTTGGCACAAGGAAGTTCGGTTTATTCGGGGAATACGGTGCGATTGACTAAACACACACACACATGTTCGGAGTTTCGGTAGAATGTATAAGTCTCCGAAAGAAGGGCCATTGAACTTGCAAACTATTAGACTATACGAGCCATATAGTCACCCACATTTCCTTCATTCATTCATTCATAGTTGGCTCCATAAACTCTACCGAAGCCACAAACTTACTATGTAATCCAAGTCCACACTACGGTGGCTTTTTCAAACGTTTACTTTTGTACGAATCATCTCAACTACGATTTTCTTCTGCATCATTCCAGGCATCTACGGTTGCTTACTGAATCATTTGAATGATACAGGAAATTATACAAAAAGATCCCTAATCACAGTCATTCAATATTATAATTCACGATAGTCAATGGATATCTTTTACCCACAATGGCCGTCGAAATTAGAATAGTCAGCCTGACTGTTATTTTTAGTGTTTATTCTTAATATTTACTCACCCTGTATATTTTTTATTCACTTTCTTCGTGCCCCTAATTGGGAAAGAAATGCTCGACCTAACCTAGATGAGCCTTGGTTTTATTACGATTCGATGTCAATACTGCACATGGAGACCGGTGTCATTGTCATCGAAGTCATTGACACAGTTCCTGGAATATAGTGAAATTTATCAGCTGAGTTTGTTACACCAAACTCTATTAGTGCGCGATGTTACATAAATTTATTTTGCTAGGACGTCGTATTTAAAAGTAACCATCTTCAGGACATACGAAAATGTACAGACTTTTGACATATGTTGCAATTTTTAATTGAATCATAGGAACGATAATGACTGACGACACGTAAGAGTGTCGTTCTATTAGGAGTATTTTCGGAAGAAATGAACTCCATACTCAATCAAAACCAATTTTATTTCAAAAAATCGGTCAACGCGGCATCAATTCGTTATGAAACAATATATTGACCCCCATGATTACACTCCGGCCAGGTCGCGGGACAATTAGTCACCAGAGTTGACCAGTAAAGATAGTTCGACTTTAATTATCTCTAGGACCAGTTCAAAGCTCGGTGCAAAATATTTCCTGCTTTCACTTTGAGATACATTTGGACGAAACCGGACAGAACATTTTAAATATGACTCAAGTCCAAAATTGATTTTTTTCCCTTTGACAAGAACTGTAGAAGAAAATTTGCGTGACACAAAACGCGCCCTTGATACTTGGCAACGAAAGAGCGGAAAGTTTAGGATTAGACGGCACACATAATTTATGCACGCATCCTACTTGTATTTCTATTCTCCCAAAACTAAAGTTCATTTCCCTTCACACAGCCAGATTTTTGAGCCAAAATCAATACATTTTATTTATTACTTTGCTTTGCATGCATCTGCTTCTGCTTATAACTTGTCTACTTGCCACAAGGTATGACTGTATATTACAATGGGAATCCATGACTAACACATGTACGTATATTTGAAATACACTTTGAGAGCATTAAAATAAAACGATTTTGGCTTTGTGTGTAGTGCAGTTATATAGCAAATAAAAAAAAACAATCGAGGAGGGGTCAAAAGTCCGGACATGTAATTCATAAAGGAAAGAATGGATGGCTGGGTGGATATGTATGAATTTGATGAAAAATAGGGAAATCTTTTGCTCACAGTCAGTAGTATGAGTCGTCGTGTGTATATTTTTCTTTCTTGTCGAACAAACCAAAAAAGCGATAAAAAAGGTAAAGAGATTAACCCAGAAAGCCATGACAGAGAGCCATCGAACTCTGTTTCTGCATGCCAAACTCATACTCATGGCAAATCCTCACCAACTAGGCCTTAAACGTTCGCTTTGGCCCTATATTCAGAATACTCTTCGGATTCGCACATTGCTTTATTCCATTCCAGAAGTTTTCCGGATCCTACACGCAATACTACAGGATTACGTAGAACCGTCTATATTTAAGTGTCTGAGCTTCCCGCATATCTCTCTTTTACATTAAACGCGGTTGCGGTCCTGTGTCTAATATAAGTTGCCCATTTTTGCATGGATTTTTCTTCAGGATACATAATTCCAAAATAAGTGAAACATGTCCCCACGACCACCTGGTTGAGACGACCGGGTCTTGTGTAACTCGATCCACCTCTACGCTTATGATATGCCACACCTGACCCGGCCATTTGATAGTGGTTTCAGCGTCGTTTTTCTATTATCGCAACGATATTTTGCCCTTGGCGTCTAAACTGGTGGTTAGAACGAAATCTTAATTCCGATAAGGATCGCAAAGGCTAGACGTTCATTTGCCTTAAGATTATGAAACAGTTTGTTGGTGTACAGCCGTAGTAAGAACTTCCGAAAAATCGTGTCCTGAAAATGTGGTTAATGTGGTGAAATGTGGTGAAAATGCGATTAGTGTGAAATTAATCGGGTTGCACGGAATTTCTAGTTTTCTATAAAAACCGCCGAAGTTTCCACGAGAATTGTTCACCTGAAGTTGAGACCTTTTCGAAATTCCTTGGCTTGGAGGAATTTAGAGATACGATCGAAAGCGAATGGACGGATCGAATTAGATTAATGATTTTCAGCGGAGGCTCAAAAGCCCGAAACCAATAACGTAAAACGTCATGACTTAAGAACACCTGAGCGTTAAGTTCGTTGTCGTCTGTTACGTAAATTTGACGTAGGAAGATATGGCTGAGTAAAGGAAAAACAAAACTCGCTTGTGTGACTCATAATGTGTATGTATCTTGATAGGGTTTAACGCACATGACACACAAAACATGGATTTTTTCCCTGATAGTTGATAGGAAGGTGCATGGGTTCATGCCAGACACAGTACACATGACATGAGAAGAGGTTACTGCTACTGAGTCCCAGTCCCACTATGTCTACTACTCACTATAATTTTTGAAAGAGTTGAGTAACGTTGTACATTTGCATACATGACACGCCCTCTCACTAATAGCTTCATGTGAAGGTGTAATGTAAACACATTGTAATTACTCCATAATTAGTCTGAGGGAAGATGATCTTGCTTACGGTAGAATTTATATTACGGATGTTTCAAATGGCACGCGCTAGGTGTCAAGGCGTCTCACCTAATTACAAAATTTATTCAACTACACTAACAGTACTTTCTTTATTCGGATTAAGTTCAATATAGACCCGCGGAAAGTTTGGAATAAAGTCAATAGTCACGATATAGAGAAATATGTATTGACCGGGGAAAGTTTTTAAAATCGGGTAATAACCCCCACTCCTACCTAGGCACAGAAAAAGTCAATGCTTCATAGTTTTAAAAATTTGATTATGAGTTAGAAATGTCATAATTATAAATTTTAAAAGAATTCCCGGTGTGTAATGTGAATGTTCATAATTTATAAATTGAGGGTAATGTCCATAGCATGAGGCAAAAATATTTCGCAAGACTCTTTGGAATTTGATGAATTCGAGATGCGCAAGACATCGAGGCCACTTTAACCGACAGGATTTCTTCAGTTGTATTTAAAATACACACTATACACACTCGATCTTGAATTTTCCAAGGCTAGTGCTAATATTCCCAGACTAACCGTTCGAATTCGCGGAAAACTTGCTGAGGTAGTTGCCGTTAAGACAAGGTTGCGTCGAACAATATTCGCCGCACTCCGCAACAAAACCATGAGTAAAAGTGCCCTGGTCTCATTACTCAGGTGGTCACCATCCATGGATGATTGCCTGGAGAGGGCTCACCGAACCATTCAATTTTGTTATTTATTGGAGAAGAAAGGGAGAGCAATTCCTCTGAGAAAAATTAAATTGCAATTATTTGTGTTTGACTTGGGACCAAAGTGTTGCAAAAGGAAAGTTTTGGGGTCCCGGATTGAATTATATCCTTTTTATTCTCAGAGTCATGATAAGTTTTAGTGGTTGGACTAATGGATTGAACGATAAAAAGAACGATTCATAATAAAAATAGATAGTGTGAAAGGGAAAGCTGAACTGCCTGGATGGCTGGGTGGGAGACAGTGCATTGGCATTGGTTGTGGGCTGGACTGACTGGAAAGGAAATAATATTTGTAGTCTCCGTGAAATTCGGTCGTAAATCTAAGTCTTGCGGTTTTCTTGATTCACCTTACTCAAAAGTCCTCCTTGGCTGCGGTTTTGTAAGAATAATACAAGTGACAGTAGTCGTAGTGAATAGAGAATGAAAGAATAGAATAGATGCCGAGCATGACGGACCACTTATTATTAGACTTCCAGACACAAACACGTACATATTACTATTACTACATACATTCAAAGAAGACTAAATATCTCTCCTTATAATAAAGTTGTCAGTATTTGTAGTAGGAATGCAGGGCACTGTTACGGGCAGTTCACCAACTACCCGGGCAATCCATTCCATAGAACTCAAATTGAATTTAAACCATCTTCCTTCCATTCATAATTGCCTCCTTCCCTATCCTGAATATCAACTCATTCGAATAGGAAATATTTTCAAACAATAATGACTTTTAATAGCCCTACGAGTTTGAATTAGAAGTCCTGAGGTGTGTTAATTTGCCTAACCCAAGATTCAAAGCCAGTTTAGGCCGATAAAGCGCGCCGAAATTTGATTCATATCCTACCAAATTAGAAAGACGCTCTAAAAATGAGGACCCCCTTGCCTGTTCTGTTCTTTTTGATCGTCAGATAATAGAATTTAACATAGAGACATTTCTCAAAAAAATCATTCGGTAAATATGATAACTATAATGATATGTAATTACGCTTACTACAAATTAGAGATATATACTGGAATTACAGGGGTTGATCAGGTAATAATACTTGAGAGCATTGATGATTTGGGGAATTGTTGGAATTGGCAATAACATAATACGATTCATGTGGTGGGTTAGTACGCAGGATGGGTTGAAGAGATTGCGTGCTTAGGTTGGTTTAGCTTAAGTTTAACTTGGAAAGCATTGGTCCGTGTAAACTTGCACTTTCTTTCTTGTTTTCACTCCAGTACACTGAACTCATTTACTGGCCGTCGTCTCAGACTCAGACTCCAACTGAACTGAGCTGAACCCAAACATGTGCCCACACCACGCACACACGCCAATCCAAAACCCAACCAACCACTCCATCGATTAATTCATATTCTTTTACATACAATTTACTCCGATTAATTACTCACTTTTTTCATTTTCTCCCAAAAGTTGTTCAAGTACACTCTAAATGTAATTTAAAAAAATGCTCTGGGGGTTACACTCAGGACTTGTTAGATAGATAGGTTTTTATTCACGACGATATGGCCTTAGCCTTTACGTCACAATTGAGCTGTTTACATATACATATGTATGTAAAATCCCTTGAAGAAATTACATTTTTCTTAACACATTGAATTTTCATCATCCTTCAACATCCTTACTATTATGTACATGTTTGTTAACAGTACAACATTAGTAAAATCCATGAAAAAGTGTAGGTGGTCGGATTCCCATCACACCGTGCGGACTTATATAATACGAGTACACCAATTTTCATAAAGAAACAGGTAGCAGATGGGTACCCCGTACTACTAGGATGTCCTGGCTCTGATCCCAGTCATGAAAATGAAGAGCTTAACCAGTTGGGATTACAGATAATCGTTAGAATATTTTGACAGCAAATTTCATGCCATGCCATCAATAATCATTCTAATTTCACCTGCGCAAAACGCTTCCGATGGATCATTCATAATTAGGAAAGAAAACATTGGCGGATATACTTTGGACTTGTTACCCATCCTGAGCTGCCCGATGCTAAATTCAGACATCACACATTCAAAGTCAAATAATGGCCTTCAGAATTCACCTCATTTTGACGAATGCGTTACTGCACTATCACCATACCAAACCTGTATTTTTAACCATCATTGGGCATCCTCATGGTACCCGCCTTTCCTAACCCATTCGGGCACTTATTTATGGAAGTGAAGGTGGGAAAAAACCCTGCGATGAAAGGTAGAAACCTCACAGTATAGGAAAAGTCGGACTTCGAGACAGAAATGTCGAGAAGAAATTAATGTTTTACTTTATACGTAGTAGATCGTACTACACATAAATATACTTTTAAACCTAAACCTTACACCTTAGCATTGGACTCGACTGCTTTGTTTATGTAAAAATGACTTTGGTATCATCGACATGGGATGGATCGTCCGAATTTGTCTCATGTGATTTCCCATACCAAATACATGTTCTATAAAATCAAATTGGGAACCACATGGCGATTTCTGGATGGTAACTCATTAGCTCCCATGTCTCCCACACTCTCGGTCGAATCTGGTAGATTAAAAATTGGGCAATTAGTTTTTTAGTCAAGTGCAGGGGACTTATTTCCGGAAGTATCTTGTGTGAGAGTGTGAAATTCCACCGCAACGTAAGACAGCATGGGAATGTTATCATTCGCATGTTTGATTTTGACCACGCTTTATTTTTGTCAACATACCACAACCACATTTCTCCGTGAAATCTTGCACACACTGCACAGTAATGACCAGAGTTTATCAAAACTTGCTCCTCGGAAATAGTTGGAACTCAATTCCGTACACAATGACTGCAGAGCAGTGCAGGTTGAAGTGTAGGATGTTTTGTTTAAAGAATAAGAGATTAAGGCCAATGGGTAATTCCTTATTAGAATGTGGTCATTTTATCGAGTCCCGCTTGGACATTTGGAACGTGGATATCTCAAACCCACGCTGTGGCATAGCAACTGGAACTCACACCTTGCTGTAATATACGCACGTCCTAGACAGGTTATGGACGTCAGAAGTGTTGCGTTCGGTTATTAAAAATAATTGAGGGGTTCTCCGTTTCTTTCCTCCGAAATTGCACACATCTAGACTACTATTTTTGCACATTTAAACTTGTTCAAATTTTTCCATGTACAGAGTCTCTAAGAAGTTGATCTTCTATGGCGCACTTTATAATAATTAAAGCCGACTATTTTGGTACACAATTTGCGAATTTTTTACGCAACCGACACTCATATTACAACCTGGACTTTGGTTTCTAGGAATGTAAGCTTCCATGTCCAAATATTCGATATTTCTATTCGTGAGGAGCTCTGCGTTAATTACCTGACATAACACTCAATATTTGGGTTTTCGGTACATCATTTGACCCAAATGATGGACAGGTAATGGTATGGTAAAACAATCCGAAACAATGTAAATTACGAAACCTTCAGCAGAAAATGAAATCTGCGGTAAACGGAAGGTAACAGATCTAGGAAATGGTGTATTACCCTGTCACATCTTTTCGGTGCCTTCAAATATATCCGTGGAGCCATTCTTCTGCAGTCCGGCGGTCGTAAATTTGACTGATCTCCGTAAAGAGAACCATCGTATCGTATTTTTCACCGGACTATTATGGTTTTATGTATTTCAAAGATTATAGAGTTAGAGTGTGTCATATATTTCTTAAGTTTTGATGTTTAATGTTCATTTTCTATTTAATTTTTGAAATGGACACTTTTGTTTTTCACGTTCCGCCTACCTATTACGGCATTACGTAATACAAGTGTGCAGAATAAATAACGCATAACGAGAGAAAAAATGAATCTAGTGGATTTGGTCATTTAGTTTTATTGAGTGCACTCAGTATATACACAGTGAGAAAGTGTAGTAGTAGAGTGTGACGTAAAAATTCCGAGATTACATAATAAAATTTTGCGAGGTATTGGCCGCTGAGGATTGGAATGTGAGGGATAGTCGTTTTGCACGTTGGAGAGATGAGGATTTGGCGAAGAAGATGAGAATCTGAGGATGACTCCATGGCATTGCACTTCACTGTTGTCCTTTCAGTCCACTGAACTCACACCTCTTCCATTCCGTCTGAATCTCTGAATGCCCTACTACGTTCATTACATGGCCAGTAGTGCATGGGAAAATAGCAAAAATTATCAAGTCACGCACATTTCCATACACTCCCATTTTTACTCTCCATACTCTAGAAATTAGCTGAATTACGTAAAGGTTTTGGATTAAAATATATTCTAATTATGACAATCTCGAAAACTATATAAAAATTCATGCACACTACATACTTCTAAATTTAATTAGATTAAATACATTCGGTATACGTAAATGGTTTGTGAGGGAAAGGTCAGTCCATTCTTATCGTTCATTTCCCTCTCCGCTGTTAATTATTTTGTATATTATTCTGTCGCAGGTCAAACTGAGTTAATCTTCTCATTCATCAAATGGAAGAGTAGGATTATAATGATCGCAGAACGACTTTCACCTCATACACATACACAGGAACTTTTATGTATGATTAGACATGTTTACCTCTTCTCTTGTTCCTGGGATAATTTATGATAAAAGAAATGTTGAAATAAAAGTGGTTGGTAGAATGTGTAGATGTAAATGTGATAAACTGAACATAAACTGTCGAGTGTAGGACGACGGTCAACCGTTGGCTCTGGCCACAGAAACTGATTCATGAGTTTTGTGTATATAGTCCTAAAAGTTCAAATATTTGTGTCCAGAAAAGCGTCTGGTAGATAATTACAAGAATATTGGCATAAGGTTGTGAGCATTTCACTTCCAGGCTCGGGCTCTGACGATACCACTATAAGCAGTCTAGCCAAAACCAGGAACGGATAAAAACGAGAGTGGTAGTTTTGTGCGATTCCAGACATATTCTACGCATTTTATTTATGAGTTTGACATCAATATCATAGGCTTCCAACCTGTGCAAATGTACATACTAAGCTGGTTCCGGAATTGTTCTTTTTTTTCAATATTTCCCTGTACCTCCCACTGGTAAACCGTAAATGAAATCAAGGTACTTTATGTCACCATGAATAACAAAAATATGTCCTTATTCTAAGTTCACTTCCAACCAACATAATATTTTGTGCGTGCCGTCCAGGATCCAGATTTAAAGCAGTCATCCCAGGCATTGCCATTACCTTGCCCCTATTTTTCCTCAGTGTTATGGCTATGATGGTCTGTGTGATTTCCTCGTTGACGACACTGACACTTTCGTACAAATAACACCTGTAGCCATGGTTTCATATTTTACCTGTGAATGACCTTCCAATCATAATTTTTTAGCAAATAAGGGAGGAAGGATATTTCAGAAAACTTGCATGCATTTATCTAGAAAACATATGTTTCCCTTAGAAATGACCTTTCAGATTTATAATTTTACCAGAGAAACTTGATTTGATTCAATTTACATAAACGTATGTTTTACGTATAGCTTACCGATAGACGTGGACTTTTTCACATTATATGCTAGGGACTTGGTTCGTTGGTTCTAACTTTGTGATTCGGTCACCCAATTTTCATTTGTAATAACGAAATACATTTACAACATGCAATTATAAATTACAATAACTAATTGAATACAACGTGTAAAAATTTACTAGTTTTGTAAAATCTACAAAATCTTCATAGCTGAGAAAAATTTTATTTGGATATAAAGAAACTATTTAACTTCCCTCAGCACACGTGGAAGGTTAAGAGTTGTTCCAGTTGTCCACATTTCTTGAGAATTTCTTCACAATCCATAATAGAAAAGCTTCGTTATTTTTTAATCTTATAAATTGAATTTTAAATAGGAGACTGTGGCAATTATAGATATTCTAGGCGTTGCGTGCTTGTTGCAAATGAACTATAAGTTTTTAAAGAACCATTCACCCTTAGAAGGATTTCTAAGAAAGTAGAGTGCGCGTGTCGTGCGCCTCACAACGCCACCTCATGTAATCGGGCCACTTGTCTATAAAATTAAAATTATAAAATCATGAGCGCAAAATTTTTAAGGTGACTAACTCTAGCGTTTATTTATAATTTAGCCTTCATTCTACAATGAACTTTTGATTCGTCCATTTCTACTTATGTACATAACAAAGTATAATTGGCATATATGGAGGAAAACAAATGTCTTACGAGTTGAACGCTCAGTTGAATTATTTACAGTGAAACGCAAAAATGTTCTTAGTAAATAATTTACCTCCGCGTTATCTTTCTTCTGATAATGAAACCATAAAAAATGGCAAAATATCTTATCAATTATTTGGTCAGTAATGTTTTGGTATGAAGTTTGTCAACGATAGTGCGTAGATTTATTTGTCCACAAAATAATCCACCTTTAGAGGCCCACTGTGTAGATCTCTTTTTTTTACATTGGAATTATATAATCTTTGTCTCGTGCGAGATTAACTAAAATCGAATTTGTATTAATTATCTTTCTCGTATATTTTCTCAACGACTTATTGCTTACAGTGATCAAGGAATTTAGAGCCAAAGATGTTTTTCCACATTTTGCGAATTTTCTTTGAGCAGATGATTAGAGGCAGAGCAGTGACTCATAAGAAAAATAATAGAATTTCTGTGTGAATAATGTCTGTATGCCTCACACCACGGTGATTTTCACGTTTCCGGGTACAATTATTTTTGGAATTTTTCGGACTCATAGCATAGGCGTTCTTGGAATACGGGAAACGTCTTTTGCTTTTATTGTTCTTACTTATTGTTCAAGACTCAGTTCTGCACCGACATGATTTTCACATGCAGACAATTATTTCGAAACTGCTTGCAGAAAAGCCGCTTGCCGCCAATCGATGGTAGATGCTTTAAAAAGAGAAGCATTTCAAATTTTTACAACTAAGCATTCTAAAATGACCCACTTTGTAGTTTCTTGTAGGAATAGACTCTAGTAGTCGAAACCGTAGTATAGTAGTGCAAATTATTTTTTTAATTTTCTTGAAATCCTTAATGGTGTTCTTTTCAACAAATCCTCAGATTCGTAATCATTCCAACATTCCTGGACAAATTTCGATACTAACATGTTAATTTTAATTGATTTCAGACTCAAATTGTACCTAAGCTGGTTAATGAAGAGAGAGGACAAGGAGACCATTTGGAAGCAATTGAGTCCAAGTTTAGCTCTGAAGGTAAAGTCACACTTGAAACAATAGAAGAAACAGGAGGTGCGCAAGCATGGAGACTAGAGTTAAAAATTAGTGTTAGAATTAGATACTGCCGGTAGTCACTTTCATAGAAGACCTTGTCGTTCCTCATCAAATCACATCACAAACATCTCCCATAAACAAACGACAAGCACAATTGCACCGCACAGGAATGAAAATGAAATGTGTGAAATACGTAAATAATAATTCAGCGGATGCGAAATGATCCTGTGATATGAATGAGTGATTCTTGCGATAAAACACAGCTGGAGTTGAACTTTTCATTTTCACACTTCCCAAAATGAAAATGAAATTTATGTTTAATTTTAACCTGAAAATCTTATAACAGAACACCTTACCAGGTTTGAGCTCAAAAGTGTAAAACAGCTAAAATAGTGTTCTAACTCGAGACTTTAAAACCTACTGTGAGTCCTGAAACACAATCAAAATAATATCGAAAAAATCAAGGCGAGATTAATTTGGAATCTCCTGTTGCTATAGGTTCTGTAACTCGAAACTTAAGGTATCTTTGGTGTGACGTGAATGACCGCCCAGGTTAAATGTATAGAAATATATAGTTTGGACCCGGTAAGCATGGGCTTGGTGGTAAGGTCCCTTATTGCATTCAGTTGATGTCTCAATGGAAACGTTTTGTGTAATGTTCTCATCACGCAACAATCATAGTAATCATGGTTGGTTAACTAAAGAATGAAGGTTAAGCACAAGGCCCAATCCAATAGGAATTGTCTTGTGAAAAAAGTCATTAGGCAATCTTGTGATAAATACGTTCCTACAGTTTCTTCTGAGTCCCGCCGCCGACGCTCACAGCGTAGAGACTACAAGCTTTTGCACATATATCAATAGAAAGTCAAGTTCAATTCCATTACCACTTTGTACTCCATGCAAAAATAATGCTTACGATTAGTAAAATTAACAACTCAACTTTTACAATTGAACAAACTAATAAGTCTAAAAATATTAGGGTTTATTTAAATGTCGAATTAAAGTCAAAAGTGTAAAGAATTAATCTCAAGATAAGAATCGATTCAAAGGAATTCAAAAATTTTGACCAACAACAGAAAACCAAACGAGATTGAACTTTGAGTCATTTAGGAATAAAAAATAATTCGACTGAAAAAAAAAAAAATCCACTTGCATTTATATGGCTTTTGGCAAACACGTCAAATCAACTCGAACTTTTCTGAATATTGCATGTTATTAATTATTTTTATAAACCTTTCTGTCCTAAATCCATATCACTGACGGTTTGTCAAAATGGGTAAGAATCTCACACACGATGTGACAAAATTCTTAATATTTTAAATTTTTGGCCCAATTAATGGACGCGTCATCTAATCTGTCTCGTCCTTCTTAATCAGTTCCAATTATGACTGGCAGGATATGTACAGTAGTCCGGTTAATCTGAATTCGCAGGAATTGAAATGAAAGATTAAGTGTGACAAATTAAATATGACGTATGATGAGACGATATGCCGCATTAACCCACTCTAGTGACATAACTCTGAGAGTTAAACAATAATTAATAAATATACACACTTTGAAACTGACTCACTCACCTACTCTATTATTTTGATGAACAGTAAGCTGTGTCCTTGTGGCGAGGGCGTCTAGTTGTGTAGGCCCATACATGGTGGTCTGAGCTTCAAACGTACTATATTATTCATACAATTCAATGTAAAGTGCTCACAAGGGAGTGACCTTTGACAAACTGACTCTGAAGGTCTGTGACTCTCGAGGTCATGTACATGAACAGAATGAGTTTTACAAACACACACAAACTCATGCTCAGATAGTGAGGGTTACGTGTAATGATTGTTGCAGGAACAAGATTGGCGGATTGCTGATTTCGTTGGAAATGATCGTCAATACATACAGGGTGTTCCATATGTACTTCACCCTACCGCAAAGGAATCTCCTGTATTCTAAGGTGTAGAAATCTGCGCCATGTAACATAAGTAAGGGGTGAATTTCTCACCATAATCTCAATGTGACTATTTTCTGAATTTTTGAGTTTTCAAAAAAGTAATAAACAGTTCCATAAATAGGAAATGGTATCCTTTACTGGTTATGGCTTGGATTTCTATTATCACAAAAGTTTGGAAATGCATTTCATTCATTTTCATATGCTCATTGATTGTATTAAATTCCAGACGCAAAACTTGCCTTGTTCGAAATAGGGGTAAAAAATTGGATTGTGATGATCATACAATAACTTTCCGGATAATTGTGGAAGGTGTATCATTTATACTATGCTTAGCCGTGTCCTAATATTGGAGGAATCTTAATAAATATCTCATTCTTTCTTAAATAAATGGTGCGATAATTATTAGGATTTAGCAGCCGTGTCATAAGAAATGACATTTAGACATGGCTAAATAGCCCTGTGGGACTGTTGCTTGAAATATGGGACACCCTGTGGACGCCGTAGTAGTCTTTTCTTGATATTTCTGGTTGCGTCATTTAAGTCAATCCAAATGAAATGATTTGGACAATAGCCGTACAGCTCGACACTTGTTGACTAATAAGTAGGGATGGTCAGCTAAAACAAATGAGACGAAGCTAATGCAAGAATTTATGTAAACTTGTTGACTTTGAAATTTGAAGGTGTAGTTAATTATGACCAAAGTTCTGGACCAATGCGCAATGTTTTTTGACGTAGAAAACCTACATGCGTGCCTTCTTTCTTCATCTTTCGTCTTTAAGTCAAGGAAACCTTGGTAATGAGGATATGTCTGGTAATGACAAGAAAGAACTGAATGTCAGATGTAAAATAAACAGAAGTTAGAGTCAGAGTGTGTATTACATATATTATGTAATTCCTCTTATTACGTGCGTTCGTATGTGTGTGTGTGTGTGTGTAGTCGTTATCGTAAATTTTAATTGCCCATTAACTCTTAACATAATTTAGAGGTGAACACTTTTGACTTCATGGCTAAACTAAATTAAAATTTAGTCTTAGACTTACTCTATTCGAATTATCATTCCGGCTCCTCTCAAGGTATAGATGAAAATTAGGAATATTTCCATTTATCAAGAATTAATTCTAACAAATTTAGCTGAATCAAAACCAGATCAAAGTTCCCCAAAAAAACTAATTTTACATATATAATATTAATTAAAATTGTTCAAAAACGCAAACAGCACTTGTAACAAGTCCATTTAAAATGTAAATAAATCTTCGACTTTCTCTGTCTAACGAAAGGAATGTTTTAAATTGTTTCTGTAGAAGTTTGGCGAAATAAAGATTTCCACCTTACTTTTAAAAATCTGTACACAGCTTATTTTGTTGAGTATTTACATACCATTTGATTATTTCGAGAATTCGTGCACATTTAGAGAATACTGCTGCATTGCATATGTAACGCAGAATTCGTAATAATAATGAATGACCAAGTGTTTTACAAGCGAAACTACGGTGACGGCCAATCCGTTAATGAAAGGTACGCAGTTGTACAAGAACTTTCATTTGTTTATACGCAGTGGGTTCATTCTGGCGAAAGTGCAAGTATAAAATATTGCTGGTGTAATGCAGCATAACGGTCCAGCAACGTCAACATGCACATTGTTACAATAATGAAATGCACTTCAGCATTTCAGATGACCTCATGCTGTGCTCTCCCCCTTACTCAAGACTGGTTATCTGGGTTTTCACAACAATTACAACGGGTCCAGTAGATCACCTGTAGAAACTCAAACACTTCTGAGTCAGAAGAATCGCTCTCACTGTTTTATTCATCTGTTTTTGTAAATTTTCTGAAAACACCAGAATAATTGAAAAAATTGAAAAAATAGATTAAAGTTAATTTTTTAACCTTTTTTTTACAAGAGCTAATAATTAACGGTGGCATATAATCGGATTCTGTTTATTAGATGTTCGGTAAATTAATAATGTGGTTCTTGGTGACCGTCGAATCTTAGCGTTATATGCCAAATTGAGACTGGTTTAATTGAAGGTAACCAGTGCAGTTTTGTTAGCTGATTATACCTCATCATACGCAATATGGAATTTGCAATAGAAAGGAAATAGTTGAGGAACGTACGGTTCGAAACCAAATACGAAATAATAATTTGCAACTTTCTCTCTGTTCTTTGCCTTGCCAAAACCAAATCTGTCCACCTTCTATGCGCCAAAACTAAATCAGATGCAACGGTAACTACTACACGGCAATGTTAAACTAATTGGAAACACATATAAAGTTGGTGGGAGTGTACTTACAGAGGATCCCAACATTAACTCCACATCTAAGTGCCAAATAGTTTCTTATGTAGAAATTCCTTGCTCTTGATCCCGTTTGTTAAAATTCACGATCCCCGTGCATTGTTTTCTGAGGTTTAATATCAAATCAAGTTCTCACTTTTACTTTCCATGGCCTGCCAGTGCAGACGCAGTTCTTAAATGGTTGCAGCAATAGCGCGCCATTTATTTCAGTTATAAAAAGTATCTTGTAGTAAATGGTTTTGTTTACGTTAGAGAATAACTACTGTTTACCAGAGGGCATGGAATCGGAATTGAGCAATTACATAATTATCACCTATTAGGTAGGACATCGCACATCGACATGGGAGTAAATGCCGGCTCGCTTAATTACAATTAAATACTAAAAATGCTCTTGCAATTATACAATGTGGAAGGTTGTGTATATTTTATATATATATTTATATGAGTTTGAGATGATTCTTTGTTCACACAACAATCCCATTTGCCATTTGTGGAATTGGCAAGAAAAATGCGGCGGATGAGAAGCTCAAACAATTGTGCCTTGTACTTGTGACTGAAGGTCGACCCTGACTTTGCTATGTTGATGAAGGTAAAATTTTTTGAAGGTGTGTGTTTGCTAATAATGCGAACAATGAGTGTGTTATTGTGTGAGTTCCACTATAACTTTTATAATCTACCGTCTCACCTCCAAAATGATTTTTTTTAACTCAACTCTTTCATTGTCTTCCTCAGCCAAAGTCAACGGTCATTGCCAATCTAGTCGAAGTCTAAGTCAAATTTGTTGTTCATTCAAATTCTTTATCCTACATCTAACCATACATATTGGTGCTCAATTTAATCTTTGACAAGATATGATACAATACCAAGTATGTAATGAGTGAACGGACGTTGTCGGAACAATTAGTTGAGCGTTCAGATGAATCAGATAAGGAGTGGCCATCATTTTGATCTACAATGATTTCATTTAACATGACTCGATTTTATTTAATTATTCAGTATTGGCATATGATATCCCATACACGAGTCAAGAATATTTCATCTGATTCCCTTACGGCCAGAATTTTCAGCTTTACAATAGAGGAGAATCTGGCATGAAATTCTGAACTTGAAGACCGCTATTAATAATAAGGGCAACACAATTTATTTTAATGGGGAAAATTGTATTTCGAGAATCCTCGAACGGTAATAATAGATTCACACCGGGGGATATAGTCTGGACTTATTATCTATCCTAAGTTGTGCGATGACAGAATTCAGATATCACACATTCTGTGTCAAATGATGGATTATCGTCTATTTCTAGAGAAAGCCTCCCTGAATAACAGTTTAATAGCGTATGTCCATTCGAGCCTGTTGTTCAATTCCATTGGTATCACCGAAAATTAATTTTTTAACCCACCCACGCGTCCGGACTAAAATAATCGTACTGACTTATCAGAATTCCTTGTAGGTTTTCTAGAATCAACACACAATCTTTATTGCGTGTGGCTTCCTATGTTGACCAGCCGTGGCATTCGTACTAATTCAAATACATATATGAATGTTATATCGCAGCATTGGTTAATTGACACATAGTTTTAATACATAGAACATATGATTAGATGATTGATTAACCACTTTTGTCCTACTTGTGGTTAGGACTAACGACGAATGGACTTTGGTAGGAAATGTTTATGGACTAGTATGCGGAGGTTTAAACCCTAAATCGATAAGTTGAAATGAATCGATAAAAGATTACGGAGGGTGCGGTGCGGTGCGGTGAGTTAACCGACCGACCTTCAGAGTTCATTTGATAGTTCTCTTCCTAGTATTTAAATTCTGTCTCCCTACATATGCAAACTCCCATGTGCGGAGTTTGTTTATGGGTGAATCCTCAATTATTATGCATGTAGCAAGTTAAATCCTCTGCTCCAGTTCCAAGATTCCAAAAATAGAGGTAGTACTGCTGCTACTCCTTCACTTCATCCTTCAGGAAGTGTTTCCGGAACAGGTTTTCTTGTTGGCAAGGACTTGATAGGAAAAAGTCGAAGAGTGTTTAGAAAACCATACTTTGGATTTCAGTGGTGCAAAAACCTTGAGTAAGAATTTTCCGAACAAGGCGCAAAAGACGAAAATTCAAGTTGTTTGATGACAGGTAGGACGGACTCATAAATTCTTTTAAAGTGTGCATGCGTTTATACAGTAGCGGCTCTATAGAATTCGCCAACACACCGGTACATATGACATTCCATGACCTGCTCAACCGTAGAAATGGATGGAGGAACAATTTAGCAACAATTATGCCCAACACTTATCAATTTCACATTCTCTGTTGAGACATTGTGCACCATTATCTCAAATGTTTCGGGATTTGAGTATCGTCAGCTCTATTTCTGGCCTATGCAAGGTCAAGAAATTTTCACGTAGAAAGTCTCTTGTAAACGCGGTCCGACGGTCCGAGACCATAGGAGCTCTAGTGATAGAATTCTCAATTTTGTGAGGCTAGCAAAGCAAGTACGTCCATATACTACTGCAACCTCTGTAGCAGTATATGGATTCCTACATTGAACAAAATTACTAATAATTTTTAATTACACTCTCTAAAATTTTAGTAGATCAAGTATTTCCTAGCAAATCATTTTAGAAACACTATTCTATATACTACACGGCCTCCTCCACTCACTTGATTTTGGTTGGCATATTTTTGAAAATTATGAAAATGGTAGCACTTCAAAATTAAACCAGCATGGAGACTAACTCGCAAAACCAGAACTGGGGTGAAGAAAACTTAGAATCTATTGACCTAAATCGCCCCTTTTGAGTTGGAAATTCTAGAATAACCCTGTGTGTGCATTGTGCATGCAATATTCTTCCTAAATGCTGGTTTACTCACTTCACTCCAAAATGCACGTTAAATGCAAGGTAGGTTTGGTTATAGTGGGAAAGCAAATAGAAATTTGCAAGTTGCATTTGGTTGGATGTATGTACTGGGTGGTGAAGTAAGGATTTTAAATGGTCCCGCGATGGATTGAAAAACCATGGATCGTGGTGGCGAAAGCGATTGAGGACTCAGAAATCTGTTGGGCGTTTGGGCCTCAATTCCGTCCTTCCATTGTGCATCAAGTGGATCTTGGAATCATTGTACGACCCTCATATTGCAGCGTCGGTCCTAAGGATTCCTCATCGAGGCCAACAGGACCAATCTAATTTTATCACAAACGGC
Organism: Protaphorura glebata; assembly: GCA_034694305.1. Taxonomy (NCBI): domain Eukaryota; kingdom Metazoa; phylum Arthropoda; class Collembola; order Poduromorpha; family Onychiuridae; genus Protaphorura; species Protaphorura glebata. The sequence goes on from JAQFYE010000022.1 coordinate 35,341, forward strand.
CTTCCGATTCCCAAACCACTCCATCCTTAAGTTCGGGTTCAATGGAACTATCCATATAATCGGTTCTACTTCTGTTACCGCATTTGAGTTAGTCGGAAGATTTTAGCATCCGGAGTAGGGAATACCGTATTTCCGGTTAGTATAGAAGATTATTTCATGAATATGATTTACCGTCCAAATGTTGACAACAATGCAAACTGAAATTATTGACCGTAATAACTAAACCCAAGTTTGTGAATTAACTTAAGTTTTTTCAAAAAAAGATGCGATAAGGAAAAGTCTGAAAGTTTAAGAAAATTTCCGATTTGAAAAACTGGAATCTATAAATTACTCTCTTTGGCATGACAGTGTAGCTGCACGTACTAACTGAACGAGAATATTCTTACGAAAAACATTCAGACCGAATGATTTTTTTAAGAAACCTGGAATTAATTTATTCCAGAGCTAGGGCCAGATTAATTTTCCTCAGATTGCTGTATACACTTGAAATAGTTGGTCGCATCTGAGGACTTTACTACGGTTCCACAACCTAATTCTAAAAGACAAATACGAGAAACTTTACTAAATCTTAAGTAAATATGTTTAAGAGTTATAAATCTTAAGATCGGAGTTCATGAATTAATATTTCGTTTGCTAGGATTTCTATCTAAAGCTTAGTACGATTGCATTCGTATTATATATTAATTTGAGTTTCATTTTATCGACGAAGTAGTTGCCTCGTCAGACCACTAAGATTTTCAAAATGTCTTAAACCCAGCCCATCAAGTATTCGAATCAAAAGTAAAGTTTTCAAAGCATTAAATACTTCCAAAGTTGTCAAATCCCCCGAGTTTAGTTTTCCGAATTAAGAACATCGTTTGATCAAGGCTTAAACTTTAAACTATGGTACATGTGTTTTCTTAACACCAAGTCTGTTAAAAATAAACTTGACACAGATGCAGATGTTACATTTTAATTAGAAATAGACACTCCTGTATGTTATCTTCTAAGAGTTATGCTACACGTACCTTACGTACACGTAGGGATTTCCTTCCTTGGGGTCAAAAGCGTAGTGGACAAACAATGCAGACCATACACAACTCTTTTTATGTAAAATTAAAGACATCAAAACAGGATTTGATATTCCACAGAAAAGTTTCTTTGAGAAAAACCCTTGAAAATTTGTGGAAATCATGACAGGCTAATCTAATATATCAAGTGCAACGTGGAATTATTAATGAATTGGAGGCAGGAAGAGCCTTGGTTCGGATTATTGTACTATGTAGTCGTAGTCAGCAGTTGTTTTATTATATTGTGGAGTCGTCAGTCTCAAGAAATGATGACGCGAGTGGTTGTCCACCTTCACTTCTTGTATTTTGGCTCCTCTGGTGTCCGTATATGGTGGCCGTGGACCATAAGGTCAAAGCGAAGCTACACTCTTGAAGGTCCCTGCACTCACGAACAACTGCCTCAAGAGGACTTCAATATCTTGCTATTCTCACATACAAAGACTCAATCACCTTGGCAGTTAATAAAATATATTAAATATAATCATTATATAGAGCATCCAATCTATGACTCCGACCACATTAAAAGCTTAAAGGAAATCCAGTGCCCTACATATAGAGTGGACAAATCGGTCATAATTCCCAGTTGCAAATTTTCAACTAAAATGTTTCGTTTAAAATCTGCTGGTTTGATGCAATCAAATTCCAATTAAAAATACTGAACTATACGTTCCCACACTCTTTTAATCATAAAAATATATACTTAGAAATGCCTACTTTGAGTGTGATATTGAGGTGTGCAAGTTCCGTAGTTTTCAATAATATTGAACAATTTTGGATTTTCTATGATTACAAATTTTTTGAATAAAATTCTCACAGCAAAATAAACCCTGAAGAATCCCGGAAATTCAATACTTGCATTCCATTTACCAAACAATATGTGATATTTTTCTACATGAAATTCTGATTCGATTTGTATCAAACAGTATCCATTTCCATTACTTTTGATTCTGAGAAATATTTCATACAATTGCAGCAGAAGTTAATTGCGAATGGAAGTGGAATTCCTTTGAAAAAAAAGTTGGACATTATGAACTTGCACTTTTTCACTCAACCCTTTTCACTCACAATCATCTTCCTCGTGATTGTGAACGCGAACGTAACGAAATATAATACATGAGACTACCTTGCATAAAAATCTGAGGGTTATTGATATTCTTGGGTCACGCGACTCATGACCCAATCACTGGCATTGAGAGTGAGTAGTTACAGTATGTTACAGGGTGGTTCAGAAATCACAACACCTTAAAGTAGGAAAACAGTGTGAAAAGTTTGAAGATAATTTTATTGAGAATGAAAGGAATTATTATTGTTGTTAATCGAATAGGTTGGAATTTTCAACTATAGAAATTCAAAATTCTCTCTGTGTAATTTTATTTCAATCTTGTGTCGGTCTCTAAGCGCGATTTAAATGCTCAATAGCTCCATCGATTCCAGATTAAATTTTGAACATATCGATTTTCTTCTAAAAAAAAACTATATTCCATACAATATGGTGTTGGCGCAAATTGTTAAGCACCACTCTGTACTATCTTTGGCACATTTGACATATCTGCTGACTTGACTCTGGAACTGTATCACACTTACATAGACACAGTGACATTTTGCACTGTTTCTTGAAACCTTCATAAAATTCTTTATGTGTTGTACAAAGTTAAGTTTTTGGCATGGAAATGTTTTATGCCATACGGAATGTTAGCGATAAATCTGGGTCTTGCAGCCTTTGAACCAATAATCCTCTGGAGATTGGCTAGGAATGTTGACAAGACAATCAGTGTATGCATTTGAGTGCATTCCTTATATAACTTTTCCAAATTTCCTTAGTAGTTCTTTTTGTAAGGTCATTTCTATTCTATGTTTTTGTGTTTAGAAATTTTTTGGCGAAGAAGGGGGCTTATGGGACATACTAGTCCATATCCTCCTGTTCCTTCTCCAAACATTACTTTACTTTACCCACTCCTTCCTTAAGTGCATGGAAATTATGGTTAGCGTAATAGCTTAGGATTGGCCCAAAGTAAATTATACCTTACATATTATGTTTCTACGATATAAAGTCTACAACATAGTAGTCGTGTGAAGGAAGATTTGAGTTTTATACATGCTACATAGATTTTATACTAACATAAAAGACTGTGCGTATGCTTTTCTCAACTGCATCTATATTGCATTGGGTTATTACAAAATGAAACGATGAGAGAGTCGTTGTATAGACAAGAGAACCAGCAAAGGGTTCACTTTATAGAAGTAGAAAGACAAGTAAAAGCGAAACCAAAGTGTTAAACTCAACTTGGAAGAAGTTCAACGACCGGATATTCAGTCTCTATGTCCCAACCTAACATTACTACCGACTTACTACAACTTTACTACAACACAGGCTCCACCACTTCTAAATGAACTTAGGACGTAGGACTAATGCAAAAATAAAATCAAAAGCTAACCTACACACCAAACTAACCTCACGATTTTTAAATGTAAACACCAAACTACGCTTATCAACAGATTTAGAGTCAATTATGAGAAGTCTGGTGGCCTTTGGTAGGGTCAAACTCACTTTGTAGTTTCCCTAATTGAACCATCAAGATTTTAGTACTCGACGTATATAGGCTAAATTGTATACAACTTTTGGCCCTTGGAACCAGGGGTTCTGTTCTACTGTCCTGGAGGATTGCTGTGGAATTGACTGGAATGGAGTATGAAATCGCATCTTCCAGGAGATAATTATGTCATCTTCTAGCCCTATGGCAAGGGTACTTTCTCAATTAATTCATCATGTCAATTCCGAATTGTGACGTCAGACTTTGTTTCATTTTTGGAGTCTATCCAAATGAATGTCGTGTACGTCCATTACAAGCCTCGAGCAAATTACAGCAAGATGCGACCGAGATAATCCAGACCAAGCGGCAATTTACACTTTCACATGTTTTCATTTTTATCGTCTTTCAAACTCAGACTAAAAGTCTCTGACAATCCTTATGGGGTTTGTTTTGTGTTGGTCAAACCAAATTGCCAGGAATAACAGCACTGTTTTGAAGTTCATAAAGATCGCAGTGGAATTTTCCCATAATCTAAGAATATGGCACGTGCAAAAAGCAAATACTTTGAACAAATGTTTCTTTGGGGAAATCAAACAACATAATTATTTTAAGGCGCCAAAGCATTAGTCTTTTATGGTAATGATAGAAAAAATCTTCTTCAGATTTGGTTGTAAATAATGATGACATCATTTATATCATTTAAATACTTTCTATGAACGGGGCACCTCGACAGTAATCAGTTCTGTTAGGAATGATGAATGTTGTCTTTGTTGTCACCCTAATCTGAGGAGTTTTGAACACTGCGTACATTTTTGCTACTTACTCACCAAAGTATTAGTTTTATAGTTTACACTAACTTCCTTCCTCTTCATGTCAAGTGTTGAAAGTGACACTACAAAACTTCAATTTAACAGAATTGTATTTGAGTTTGAAGTGCAAACAAAACTCAGACATTCATCCTTCATTGAATTTATTTATAGAGTGTCATGAATGAATAATTTATTCAGCTATTCTTTCCATCTCATCAACACCGGTCAGACCCGACGGACTTTCTATCTCAACTGTTATAGCCAGTTTACTAATTGTCCTTGTCCAGGATAACCGTAAAATCTAAATTATTTCTTGTAGTAACAAAAATTAACTCAATCTTTTCAGAATCTCCTCATTTTTTGCAAAACAAATGATTTCCCATGATTTCCGAGTTTCCGAAAAATTGACATGACATGACAAACCTTTGACGGTTTTTCAAATCCAGAGACATATTTCGCTTACTGGGAGAAAACTCCTTAAAACAAATTTGACTACTAGCAAATCCGGTCGGATTGAGTTGAATTCCGTTCCCGGATTCCAGGATACCCGTAACATATTGCGTACATTACAAACAAACAGACTCAATAATTATTTCTCTTAATAACGTGTGATTATTTCACCTCTGTACATAGTATTACAAAATATCTCTTGATGAACTCCAGTCTAGCCTGGCCTTTATCGTGCATGTTAATTTACTACTAACAGAGAATTTCAATATACAACGTAGCCTACAGTTTACAGGTGAGGTAGTGCAAAAATGTTGACCGGAAATGACCCTTTCCATAATACTGTGGTTGCGGTGTGTTGATTTGCATGAGAGGGAGAGTACATGTGCATTTCCATTGGCATTACTTCCACTCCTGGCAAGACAGGTAGGTAAGGTGTACATAATGTTATACCAGCTGAATTTGTGAATAAATCCACAGATACAAACACAATCTTATGCTTCCATGAACATACGAGAATGAAAGTCGTTTTTCTTGGATTTCATCCAAAAAGGCCAAAACTCACTCACACTCTTGTTTTTTCATTTGCCCCTCACTTCTCGTTCCGTGACATAAAACCCTCTCTATTTCGATATTACTAAATCGTACGAACAATAGCGTTAATTTTTGCAAATTCATCCCCAACAAAAACCTATGCGTATATTACAATCATCATGCGACACGTGTGCGTGTGCGTGTGTTTTGCATTACTCATCTTTCTCCCTTTAAAATTCTGTGCACCCGATCATATGTTTGCTGATCGCCAGCATTTTTCATACATGAGTAAAGTTAGATTAACGGTATTACGTAATATCAGTTGGATTTTCCTGAATAGTAATAATTACAACGGTAGTCTGATAGAAAAACTATCTGCATACTTTCTAATGAAACTGAGACTTTATTTAAAGATCTTTTTCGGCGTGTTTTTCGTACTTCGATACAGAATGAGAAACTAACGCATTCTCTACGAAAAATACATTACCATGTCTGAGCGGTAAATGTCAATTTTTGATTGAGTTTTTTAAATGTATTATCAGAATTATAGACTGACTCATAACATTTTTATAATCGGTGTTGGATAACAAAGTAGTGAGAAAATGTTCAACTATGTAACACAGTGTTTGTATAAAAACAAGAAAAGCACCCGAAACTTGACAATGACAGAAATTCGATAAGATAAGGGAAGCAGAGCACTGAATTAAAATGATCTAAATATAGGTAAATATACCATAATAAGTTCACAAACATAAACGTTAAATCCGCAAGTTTAGTGGGCAAACACGAGTTTTAATGTCAACAAATGATAAAAAAATATTGGGTGGAATTTTGATCTTATCATTTTTCACCACCACCAGGACTTGAACAAAATGTATTTCCTGTACGTGAATAGTATGTAGATTTAAATAGTCAATCGTCCGTGCTTCTGGATATTTTAGATTGTATTGTGGGGAATTCCGGCAGTGCATTTTTAGAGAGGAATGAGGAAATGACAAGAATAACATTTTGGAGGTTAATGTGACCGAGGTGAAGAGGACCCTTGAATTATTAATCAAGTAATAATGAGGTCAGCCCGATCCACGGAATATGTATTAGTATTATGAATTTATCACACATTTCGAATTAAGTATTGTGAGTTCCAGCATGAGTGCATTCATAGGAATAGATGGCACAACAGGTGTATTCTTCCATTTTTTTTTATACAAAACTCACATTTCGGGCTCAACAGGTGAAATATGTATAAAATATTTATATGTCGCAGTCAATTCATGTGTTCGTTCATGATCTTGTCCAGATAAACCGGCGTCAAAAGACTGAGATTTGTTCTCTATACTAAAATATTTTCAATCTGTTTTATAAATGATAAATCCATTCCGTGGCGAATCAAGCATTCCTTGCCGCTTGGCTTAGCTGAGGTGTCGATCCCTTCGGTAAACATGGTACAGGTTGATGCTTCAAAAAGATTAGTCGTCATCAGAATATTTTTAATACTATGGTGAGTTTTCCTTGGGTAAATGGAAAGCTTATATTCATTATTTTCCGAAAAATGCAAGGATCCAGAACACTCGCCTCACCGGAGAATGTCAATTAATGATAGGATTTTTTAATTGAGTTGGACTAAAATGTTAAAAATTGAAAATGGAAATTCATATGGCCTGTGGACTGGAACATAGGGATATTTTACTTTTAATTTGGTGGATGGACGACGTGGTAACAGTTCCCGGGTAGGTTTCCGTTGTCCATGTAGAATTGACAAGTGCATAGTTTCGTTCGGTTTTTGCTCACGCGGCCTTGTCATCGTCTAATGAAAGTAACGCACAGGCTAATCGATGCAAAAGCTTTTACTTTCTTTAGTATTTCTCATTAATATTTCACATGGTTTTCTCCATTCCCTCGGCCGTCCATCCATATCTCCAGCTACCACATTCGAATTGCAGTTTCATTTTCATTTTCTCTCATCGACCACTCCTCTATAGCCCACAAATTGCCCTTTACTTTTCCGGATGACCACCACACAGTACACTTACCAAACCCTGCAAAAATTATAATTGTGACTCAAAAATATGTATCCAGGTTTTAAATATTATGCAGAATACGGAAATACCCGGAAATATTAGTAAATAATGGAGCTAGGAAATAAATAATTATTTCACTATTCCACTGAGCTATATTTAATTCCGCTTCCCTTTTTCCTTGCCCTACTTAATTTCACAGATCCCGGCCACTAATATGGTCAGGTCAAAAAAAAGTATGACCCTAACCTTTTATCCTACCGTGTTCTGCCTGACCTATTTCCGGGTACGACTAAATCAATTCTCAGTTCTGGACATCCGGGACCTGATTTAGGCACAGATTTTGAAAGTGGACCAGGATTGCGTTATAGTAAGACATTGCAAGACAAAACATTACCCGGATTTCCTTAAATGTAATGCATTTTGTCCTGCCTTCCTTCAGGAACTAAGCCTGAGGAGTGCTCCAACCTTGAATTGTAAATTATTCTTGTCAACTTCCGCGCACTCTGTCTCGTTTTAGGATTTTAAATACTTTAAACCCGAAGTAGATTTTTCAGGAAATATGAATACTTATTAGTACGGAGTTGCTGAAAAGGATATCAAATTACTGAAATCACGTCATGCTGATTGTGAATTCATAATTACTGAAAATTCGTCCTTGCTTTGGTTTACCATGGGAAATATCAAAATTGACCAGTCAATTTCAAAAATTTTATTCCATGCATTTTGTGACGACTTGTCAGTACGTCGTAATGGTGGCATATGTAATTTTGCCATGTGTAAGGTCCGATTACTCGATTTCTTTTCCCAACTATTGAGGGTGCCTTCCCGATGCCATGAATTCAAAATATATTCATCTGTGTTTGACCAAGCCAATCGAAGAATGCCAATTAATGCGTTTGCCTTCAGAGTAAGAAATCGGCTAATTTAAAAAAAAATTGACCTGTTTTTTTTAACCAAAATTTTACCACGATGCGTTGAAGTGTTATGATAAAATTGAAAAACGAGGACCTTGTAGTCTAGGATGTATGTATTAGAATTTGCGTGTGAAGTGATGTTGAGGGAGTGGAGGTGGGCGATGGACGAGTTGAGCAAAAAATTGTGCGAATACGAATGCGAATTGAGGAGTTGGATCTTGGATCAGCTGTGCGTCTGTGTCTGTGTGGCTTTGACTGCAGAATTTGTACGAGGGAAGAATGTAACGGGACTCAGGCTTTTCTCTTCCTCGAGGCACTCGAGAGTTCTTTGACTCACAACTCTTTTTTTTTCTTCTTCTTTTCCCATTCTCTCTTCCTTTTTTACAATTTTTGAGAGGAAGAGACGAGGAGATCCACAATCCAACATTCACTCACACACTTACTATCAAACTCTTCTCCAACTTCTTATCCATTCAAAATCATCCCTAATGTAGTTCAAAACAAGTAAAATTTGGTAATTCCCTGTGTTGGGATTCAATCTCTGTGACAGACATGGTGTTCGCTCAAAATGGTTTCGCAGGACCATTCCTTACTACTACCGGTACCTTACCTAGGCGAAATGGAACGCTAATTATATTTTCTCGTGTTGTCTTGGGATCTGGTTTGCTCAGTCCGGGCTAAGATTTCAGAATTCTCCAAGTCACTTTTCTTGACCTTTAATATTTTTTTAAATGACTGCTAAGAGCTATAGGTCAATGTATAAAAGTTATGTAAAATATAATAATGTGAATTTTTAAGAAATATGCATTCCCACCATAGGCCTGAGGCTCTGTGGACGATTTTCTGTGATATGAGGAAACACACAGAATATTTGTCTTCTATTTCAGTGTCTATTGTTTCTACTGGAAATCATTATAAGCTCAAAACGAATTTTCCTTAATGTTGAAATAAGAAAAGATAGGTTTACGGAGCTATCAAATTGAATTGAACCGATTCGTGGAATTTTTTACCTCTGTCAACGGAAACGTTGAGCAAAGGAGACCCTATTATCCCAAAAATTTAATTCTACTACATTTTAGTTAAGAAACAAAATGATTCTAGCAAATATAAAATGCACGAAGAAAATTCCAGAACGGATTATAAGTTTCATTTCATGAGTTCTGTTCAATGTCGTTGTTATTGTCATTTGATTGGAAGACTCGTACGGGAATTTGATGAGGCCAACATTAGTAACAACACAATTACATGTTTCCAACGTACTCCTTTCTATGAAGTTCACAGAAGGATTAAGTTCCAATCAATATTCGTGGAGGCATAGTGAGTAAACACAGAATACATGCAGTATTATGCTGTACAGAGGTCAAGGTTTCTTTCTATAAACAGGAAATTCTTCCTAGGTCATTTATCCTTCATATTTTTCTAATTCAATAATGTCATACATTCAAATACCGCGGATTGTTGTCATTTCCTGGTTGTGCATGATCACTCGTGTTCATCTTAATATCCCTTATGTTAACTCATGGGTCTAAAATGTAAGGTAATCAATAATATATCACAGTTTTGTGAATGTATTTTAAAAGAATTAGGATTGACCTTAGCAAAATATTTTTAATTAATTTTATTCCTTGAAGTATTTTTAAGAAATATATAAGTGAAATTATGTTTCAGTTAATATCAGCATCGCTAATTGAGCATCCAAAGAAATATGAGAAAAGGAAAGGTTGTCTTGATCAATGCAGGGAAAGTGAAATTTTTTATTATGACCAATTCGAGAAGTGTAAGTAAACAAATCGGCGAGAAAAAATCATGATTACTCTCCTGAAACTGATTCATATTTAATTACTGGCTAGTCTTCTCACTACTACTTTGTACATTATTGCCCATTAGTAGTAGGTGTATCTGAAATCTCTTAAAGGCATTCAGACTCCTCATTATCGTCATCTTTTGTCGTTCATTCGTTACATAGTACATACTTATTTGATTTGATACGTTCGAGCTTAGCTCACAGAGACAAAGTTGTAGTCTCTTGTGTATGGTTGAGATAAAAAGAAGCAAGGCCTTTAAAACTTACTCTGTATCTGTTAGGATTGGAAGGCCTCAAGTTTTGTATCTGTATTTGTCTATGTCTGCAAAACGTACATGAGATACGTAGAATTTTTGCAAAAGGCAAAGCAAAAGGCAATGGGAAATACTTGACAAGGCAAGGGAAGGCATTGGAAGGCAGCAACCTCCACAAAACCATTCCATGGCAATGGGTTGGCAATATTTTCGCATGTCCTATACAAAATCATACGTATGAATCTTATGCAGTATACACGTATTTTGGGTTCCCACCAGTTACTCATAGGCAACTTTATTTTGTTGGCGGTAGTAGTTCTGGGCCGCTTGTCTGTGCAACAACAACGCCGTTACTGCGGCTCTCATAATCTTATCCATGTGCTTTTCTGTGAGAAAAAATCATATCATTGCAAAAACCATTCTGGTACTCACCTGTCAATTAGCATCAACTTAAGAAACCATAGGCCTCGAAAATTAATTACCTGTATGGACAGCTTCGAACTGTTCGGTGTTTGGTGCTAAGGACTTACCACTTCCGCCACTTCCTATCCGGACAAAATAAAATTGGCGAATTTTTGGTGAAAATAATTTGGCGAAAAAATCCAAGAGATTTTGAGGATTTGAATTGTGAGAATAGTGATATCGGATAAATTTGGATCTTTTTTTTTTTGCAATTGGTAGTGCATGTGAACAGGACATCAGCCCTGTAGTTCATTTAACTTGGTTTGGTTCTTTGCCATTTGTCCGCATGAAGAGTTGTTCTTTTGACTACAGGGAAGCAGTGAAAGTGACTGAATGAAATGGAATGACTCCATCCATGTCTATACATGCTCTTCATTCTGTACTAAACTCAAGACTTTGCAAAAAAATAAGAATCGCAAAGTTAAAATTACAAAGTACATAATCCTGAAAGTGAATGAGAACGGAGGTTATATTTCTCACCTAAAGGGAATTTAACATACAGACCAATTTTTGACAGTTTGGCCGGCAGTACTAGGAGTGATTTCGCAGAAAAAAAGGAAATACAAATCCAAAAGTCTGCATGGAAAAAGCAAATTAAACAAATTGATCAAGAAATTTAAAACAGTACTGTTTATAGCGTGAGACTGCAGGAAAAGTCAAGGTGCTGAAGGAAAAATGTTGAGACAGCAGCTATTCCCTGGTTGATCCTTTCTTGTGACAGTGGAGTGAGTGACAACTAAAAAAAAATTTGGAATTGGGATTTGATTTGGATGAAACAAGTAGGAATAGGAATGAGGATTTATGTGAGGAAAGTCAAGTTATGGTGTCAAACTTGAACCAATTGATTGACGGCGATAACTTTAGTATGGATGGAAATAATTAAAAGGCAAGAAACTCAAGTTTCTTAGGATCAGGATTGCGGATTGGGAAGGTGATTGTGCAATTTAGACAACCGCATGACAGCCGTGAGAGTTTTAGAAAATGGTGTGATATTAGTTGTCAATGTGAATTTTTTTTGAATAATTAAATGATTTGGGGTGAAAAGTGTTGAATTGTGGATTTTGAAGGATTTTAAGGATTTTTGGATTGGATTGGATTGAATTTGGATTTCATAAGTGGTGGTAAGTTTAAATTTCTGTGTTCGCGACATGAAGACATTTTGTTTGACATTTTGATCTGTTTGAGTGCATGTAGTGTGTATAAAACTTAAGTCGACCTTAAATGAAATTAACAATTTAGGAGTTTTAATGAAAGGCTTAAGAGAGCAGAAGGTTACTAAATCGGAAGGTTAAACTTTCCCGTCATTATTCACGCTAATTCAATTGCCTTGTAGAACCAAATCAAAGGTTGCGTACCACACCCTGTCGCCTTCTACATACAAAATAATATTCAATTCAAAACTAAACAAAAATCTGACACTTAAATTATTCTACGTTTGAGGATACTTTTTATGAGTCACGAATATGGATAGATTAGAACTCCCACTTTGAGGTTTCCGGGTTACTGGTTTCATTCCCTATTCCCCATCGCCAGTGGGCCATTTTAAAGGTTTATTTTATTTCCATGCTCCGATCAATTCTAATCCAAATGACCGTGTTGGCATTTGAATACTAAATCTAGTCTAAAGTCTCAAAAGGAACTCTTAGTTTATTTAAAAGTGAGAAAGCGATAACCGTTACTACAAGTATTTATGACGACGTACCTCGAAACACTGTCCGGGTACCGTACACGGATAATCTTCAATAATAAATAAATCGGGTCTTTTTGTTTCGAGTGACGACGCAACAGCGGGGCATCCAAAACCTTTATAATTGGTTATTCATGAGATTTAGTAATATTCTTCAAGTAAGTACTAATCCGTCCATTATGGAGAATTATGTTATTGTTTCGTGTAAAAAATTCACTTGAGGCTCATATGTCTTTCCATTATAGTTACGACACAGTAAAGTCAATCGGTTTTGGCATTCTAGCGTCAGAAATAATACTGATACTGATGCTGGGTAGTCTCTATGTGAAATGGCAATGGCTCAAAACCCCTCCGGCGAAATTGTCTGTCTAGAATCTAACGAGGGACAGGATTTAGGTGTAGAATTTTGGGAAAATAAGAATTGCATTATTGCACGTTTAGGTTTCGATAACAATATTAAATTTTGTGACCAACCAATCCTTTTTCATAAGGGCAAGTCTTTTGGGGAGAAAGTCAATTATTTTTCAAAAGAAATATTATAATTCGTCCTCAGTTATGTCACATTTTGAGCACTTGCCAAATAAGGCGCATTTAAGAAAATACAAAGGCACAATTTTTTAATAGAATTTATGAAAGTATTAAGATAAAGATTTACAAGGAAATCCGCCACATTATCATAGTTTGGTAAACTATCTGTGGAAAGTCAAGTAAAATTTATTGCGACAAACCGAAATTTTACCTGCCTATTTCATATTTGTCACAAATGCACTAGAAATGTCAAATAGTGTAGATTACAGAGTGGTTTGGATATTACATCCGAATACTGTCCCTTGCTAGCACAAATCATATCTCAATTCCGTACACAGAGAATAGGGCAAGACATTCGAAATTTTGCTTCCTTTTTTTATGAGATTCCCATTCAGGAGTGCATGTTCAAGGTAGTGCAGAGCAGATTCATGGAGTTACATAATACAATAATATTTGGACCCAGACTTCTGTCTCGTACTCTGGAATATAGCCCAGAGGTGATTAAACCTTTCGACCTCATCCAGACTCCAGATCTCCTCATTATTTTCTTCTAGCTTACAAATCTTGAGCCATCCTTAGATAATCATTTCAGCCGATGTTATTTATTTGGGCTTTTTCAGGTCTTTTTAAAAAAAATCTATTCTTCCTTTGCTATTCTACAAAAAAAATGACAATTTCACATGATATGTTGCATTCTTAGTAGTAAGGCTCAAGAGAATTAATGTTGTCCGTTAACTACAGAATTCGACAATATATAGTTTATTATTTATTTTACGAAGAGCGACGTTAGACTACTAATATAAATTTTACTATTGGAACACGTCTTCAAATTTTATAATATGACTCACCTTATATTTAGACAAAATGTCACTCCACTTTTATTTAGTTATTTTATCATCTGCCAATTCGTAATTGAATTCTTCATAATGATTTTAAAAAAATCCAATTCTTTCAATGTTGATATTTTTAAAGCGGACATTTTTTTAAAACAGACCGATTATTCTATTCCCAATTATAAAACACTTACGCAAGGTCAGTATATAGAACCAATACCAATTTGTTCGATTGACACGAGTTCAAAAAAATGTAGGAGTTTTAAGCGTAAATTAGAATTTTAGATTTCCTGCAAACATTTGTCATTTTAGATCACAGGATATTTACATTTAAAAAATCTCAATAATTTCGCCAATGTTGATTTCGAATTAGGGTATCTTATAACGTTATGTGAATTAAAATATTTGTTACAAGAGCCTAATGAACAAATAATATTTATTTCATAGCCTACAGTGAAGAAGTTTTCCGAAGGTTTTAACCACTGATAATAATGAGACTCGCGTTTTTGTTGCGTGTATGTGTGTGTGGATGTAATACATTATGAATTGATCATTTTAGTTGGTTAGTTACATTAGAGTTGTGCTGATTTAAACAGACGACTTATGGCGGTACACCCATTGCCATTGCCCCGTATAGAAAAACACAATATCTAAACTGGCGGCTGTCATTGACACTTTGATCAGCCTTCAATTCCTCTCATGACTCTCAATGTCGCGTATCAAACTACAAGCCAAAGGCTACAAGAAACCATTTCCGAAGGCTCCTCTTTAATAATAATAAAATCATACCATCGTTCATAATATTAATATTTATCTCTTCACAAACGATGGTTATCCTTAATGTGCTTAACTTGTAAATTAAAAACCCATCATGGATAGACTGGACAGGTTTCCTGTCCTTTCAGTCTGTCTGAGTTTTGGTGACCTCCTGGCCACTGAAAATATTCTGTTTTTGATAAACAGACAAAAATACTCAACTAGTTCCTTTCTATGCACAATGTTGTTTATATTTAGTCATTAATTAAATTGCCAACGTATGCCTGGTCGCACTACTACTTTCCTTCCTCCGCACCATCCTTACGAATCGTGAAGCTTATCAAGACATTTTTCTTAACCCGGCCTTGGACCCTGGAATCGCATTGCAAAGAATTAATATAAAGGGTACTGCATAAAAAACAGTCATTGGAAATTTTAGATATTGCCAATATCAAACACATTTACTTTTTCTTTTAATCATAATGTAAATAAGTAAATAGATTCAGGAAAGGAAGGAATGAATGAACGGATGAGCTGATCTTGCCCCTGATTCACGTTTTAGATTAACCAAACACTTGACTACCGAAAGTGTTAATACAAACGGGTTTACATCACGAATATGAATAAATTTCACTGATCATGTCCAACGGATTTGGTTTAGATCAAGAATCCCCATAATTAAATAGAACTGCTCGTTACAGAATGCTGTAAATCTTTGTATTTATATTAAAGGTCATCAAATCAATTATTATTTTATATACGTCAGGCTTATTATAAGGAAGATGGGTAAATATAAATACGGTCCATTCCAAAAATGTATCCTTTGTGCTGCGGACACTGACATTGTAGAAATGACTGGATTTTAGATGGATGTTTTACTGCTTGCCTTTTCTGAGTTATTCTTGAATATATTTGCAAGAATTATTGAATAAATGTGACTGTCTACCCAGAAGGCGTATTTGGCGAACAATACACCGTTCATCGAGTTTATCGATTCCGAGTTATGTAAGGATTTTCTTTTGAATGAATGGGATTCATAACCTTTTCTGGATTGATTGGTCCTTAAATGTTAATCTGCCGGATGCGCTCACATAAACACAACAAACCCTGTTACAAGTGAATACAAACTGAATCAATATGAGCGACATCCGCTCAAGAAATACATTGAATGGAGGAAACCTTGGCTAAAGCTGAAAAATAATAATTTTGTCACATAACGGTTAAATATTGTTATGATAGAAATTCTTAACCCCAGTTTTTTGTACAATTCCTCAATCAATCTTATGTAGTTATGAGTGGACCGCTTGAATTTTGTTGACGACAAATCCACAATGACATATTCTTTAATAGAAACACATCCTTTTCCCGACCTTACTGCACAATTTATTAGTAAAATTAATACCACTCCACCAGAACCAGGTTCCAAGAATAATGTCTGGGAATTCCAATTAGAATGAGATGAAGCTTAATATTTGACGGTATTTTTCTTTAATTTAGGCCCAATTCTGGTGTAAGTCATAATGAGGATATTTTATTACCCTCAACATACTCTTAACCTCACGTTCCTCTTAAAAAGCAGATGGGCTGTACAATTTGTGTAAGCAAATTTTCAAAAAGAGTAAATTTCATTAGTATTCTGAAAAGCCCTATACAACTTTTTTTGAAGAACCTTATCGGTCACGTAATGGTTTCTGGGCCCAAACACATAGCTCCTTTATATCGCACGAAATGTTCTATGCTCAACAGTCAAACCTGTACCAGTCGACCAGGCATGGACGACAAGAAATAGGTCGTGTGGTTCAGGTGGTCGGCTGGGTCACAACTACTGGCGTAATGTTACGCAAAAACGGTCGTCTCAGACAGAGTTGGTGGACAAAATCAGGTGGTCTTTAGAACAAGTTTGACTGCAGCAACTTAACTACTATCGATTCTTCTTTTATTGAAATTAAAGAAACTGTTTCAATACGACTAGGACATTAATTTCTATTTTGTGTTCCGACGTTAACCGCGGTGAGAGCTCAGAACTGGTTTGGGTTGTTCTGGAAGAATTTGTAGATTTCTAGACTTAATTCATTTCAGCAATTACAGAGGCTTGCAAACAATTCTATTCCGAGTAGGAGTGGAATGACTGAATAGCTTGAAAGCAAAATAATGGAAATCTTAGTCAGCGTAGCTATTTATTATATTATGCGCCGGTTGATTTTAACAGAATAAGAGTTGCATTTTTCTAAAGATATTCCGAATGACGCGTTTGGTCCTGCTCAGTGACATTAGACCGATCGAGTCATTTTATCCATTCAATCATTTCTTCATGAATTTCAGGTGGTTGATAGTTACGTGCGTAATTTTATTACAGTTAAATTCAATTAAATTTGTGACCATGGACAACAAGTTCGAAATTTTACGGGTTCCGCGTCTTAACATATGCATTCGCCACGAGTCGTCTTCAGAGATGAAAATCCGGTGAGGAATAGCGTTGTTTGTATTATTGTTTACACTCAATCAGTCAATCATTAAATTTTGTAAACCTAAATATTATTGAGAGATCAAGTTCGATCACAGAGTACAAGAGTCAACTCGATATAAAGGACACCTCGAATGAATCCTTCTTTTTATCATGAGAACCAAAACATGACTAAACTTGGTCTTGCAATTGGATTTGGATTGAGTCTGATCTCCAATCGTGAAGAACCAGAAATTGACTCCAAAAATTGGGTCACTTATGTTATTGAAATGAATGCACCGTAAGAAATTGAATGGAAATGGAAATCGTATGACTCGTATGAAATCAATTCCAATGCTAACGATAAGTACTGTATTAAGTTAGGAGTACGAATTAAGTCCGTGTGGATTTGTTTCAATCAAATTGATTCAGATTGGAAATTTATCATTTTATGTATGCATTTCTGTGTTGTTAATTCATTTCATCACCCAAGAATTTTCATCTATCATTCATTTCTATAGAGGAGATGATGATTTGATGAACTTCTTATTTTTTGATGAGTCCTTCGTTTGTATTTACATACTGATTGAGTTAAATTTAAATTAGTGTCGTTGGTTTTATATGCTCGTAGTGTTAAGATATAAATATTTTTTTGCTGAAAGTAATAAAGGAGCATTAATTAAAGAGATAAATTGGTGTAAGTATTTATAGGAGGTAATCATCTCTTGCTGAACCTTAGGACCTGAATGTAAAATCTTCGACACCATCCTGCGTTCCTATAATATTAGAGCAAAAATCAGAAAATGTAATGACATATTTTTAAACAGTCGGATGAAAATAACAGAATAATTAAAAAAAACATTACAAATTCGTGCGCACAAACTAGGAATCGTAAATGAAAGAAATTCCGAAAATTGAAATTAGATAGTCTCAATTGAAAATATTTTTCAAATTAAATAAAATAAATAGAAATCAAATATTTTGCATGTGAATAATATTACATGGTGGAACCGTGCAATTTGTGATCCAATCTATTAAATAGACTTCATGGAGGAGGATTGAGTTAGAAAATGTTATGTTAGAAGAGAGGGAAGCACGATTTGATTAGTCAGAGGATTTTGTACTGGATGATGTGGACAGAAAAGCTTTCTCTTTCAATCTCATCATTTTTGAATCACAGAGTTTCTATGTCAATTTCATTTCTCTCTAAAAGCAATTAGTGAAGTCAAGTAAATCGACAGGAGTGAAGTGTAGGATAGTAAAATAAATGGTGAAAATCCCCAGTAATTTAATTTTCTCAGAATTTTGACCCAGTTCCCGCTTTTCCTCTTGACACTCCTAGTCTTTCAAAAATCATTGCCAGGTTAGAAGCCATCTCAATTTTCTGTCACGTTCTTCATATTTTAAAGTTGTATTATTTATGTTAAATCCAACAATTATTGGACTTCGAGAAATTATTAGTACCTTGCTCCACATTATTATATATTACTAAACTAGCATGCAACATACTGAATTTTGGCGAGTTTCATAGACTTGATTTTTTTTAAATTCAAAAAATTGTTTTGGACAAGACAGCAGTCTAGAGTTATGACTTCGTTTTCGGATATGAGGTAGGTTAGTCTGAAGTGGGAATAGATTTTGGACTCGTAACTGGTAAGGTCCTTCTGAGTGATTTGGTTGTCCAGTTCGCCCTCTGTTGACTGAGCCCTTGGGGCGGTATGAATGCAATTCGTAACTCAGGAATTAAATATTTCTATATAAAGTTCTGTAATGTGAGACACTTTCCCTTTAGGTGGGTACGAAGATATGTCAACCAATTAATGATGACAGGAGGCCAAGCCCGGTTTTCCGCGGGTTCATTTGAATTATAAATGACCAGTAGGAAGTGACAAGGCCGGATTTAGTTTAACTTGAAGTAAAACAAGATTTAGCCTCAGGATAATGTAAGTGTGGTTAGGTCCGGGTAGAAACTCCATAGCATTGGCTCTTTGCCTCTGCCTGTTTCTATTTGGTTTTGTGATAGATTATGCATGAAACATTTTCTCTGGGTCTTTACCTTTCTCAAATTAGTACATATTGCAAATGATGCACTTCAGCTCTCTTGAGTTTTGGAAATGTTGGGTTCAAGTGGCCTATAACCTGTGCTCAAACGGAACCCGCAATGGGATCCGGAAACTGGTTGAGAACCGGCGAGGTCAAACCGCACAAAGTGAAAGTTCTAGCAGATTCTATAACTGCAGCAGAAACACAAATATGTGCATAATTTAATTAAAGGAATCTTACTTGCACTGCTTGCTTACATCTCAGTCCCGAATTTTTTTTTAAAGTTTTCTGCAGCTAAACGTTATTACAAGTAGAATTATAAAATTTCCTATTACGAACAGGTTTCAAATATTATGTTAAAGAAGTACTATATTTTCATGCTTTTCTGATTTCAGGTGGGTCCAATTGTAATTGAATTTACTCCGTCCAACGCGTCCAGTAAAATTAAAGGCGACAACACATAGAATAAAGTACACGTAATTGCAGCTATCCAACTTCATAAAGGTGAGAAAATGAGCACTCAATTCTATCACTAATTAATTTGGGTTTCTGGTCTTCCATCATTTCCGGAAAACCGAAAGAAATATTTCCGGGATAATAATGAAACTGGGACAAGACCTTGACGGGGCATCTAATTAATTGTGCTGACATGATCAAATTCGTATCTTCACTCACAATCAGACTCTGAGTCATCAAATTTTGGTCTAAACTTGAGGAAGGTTTCAATTTAATGATTTTGTTCTAACATGTGTTTTACCAGTGGTTAGAGATTTGCACCATCACTGTTATCAGTAACTAAAGGACGGTTAACGACTTATTTATTATCATTCTTAACAAACTACGATCACCGTGAAACCCATTTTATCTCGAGGAACCAATTTTGGTAATTGAACACGATAGGCCTCATGTTTCTGATTCACATACTTTTCCGTCCTATAAATGCTATGGACGAGACAACTTTAAGCGGCAATATAATTTCTCAGTATTTGTCTGGATTGACAAACGGCCCTTGTCAATTTCAAGATCATTTGGTCATTCGATTCCTTGGATTCATCTCAAAGAAACCAGGCGCCTCGATTTCCGTCCAAAGCCCACACATGAATTTTTGATTTCAAATTTATTTATTCAAAAACCTTCATAGGATTAAAATTTTGAAAAAATTGTGTAGACTTACGCGCATGCATGATTTTTTTGGCAATATCTTGTGACTATTATGAGAATATAAAAAAAAGATTATTATATTTGTTATAAAAATTGGTCTCGAAAATTTGAGGCAGCTCTTCTTATCAATCACGTTTAATCTTTGTGTCGTGACGTGGCCAACCCTAGCAGAGCAAAGTATTAAATTCTAACATTATTCTCTTGCATGCAGTTTTGTTGTTTTTTTTATCAATTGCAATTTGCAATTGGATGTCTGCAGTCTGTAAGAAAATGAAAGTTTTCTCACGAGAGCGAAATGGACGGAAATGCAGTTCTGAGTTTTGACTCTTCAACCTACGCAAAGTTCTTCCTCTTATTCCTTCAATAAAAAATAACTAAAGCGAATTGAATCAGCAATACTTCCATGCATGCATAATCCGTTCAACAATCCATAAACATTTATAGGACTTGGAATATTCCTTTAAACTTTGACTTTTTCATTTTATCTTACAATTTGTCTTACAATTAGGTTCAAATTTTAACGTTTCCTTACAAATGAGAACCATCAGATTTTCTATGGATGGTCATGGGGTTGAACATTCTGTCTCACTTATCTTGATCATACAACAAAACGGGTGCTACAATGAATATAATTTTGTAGTGTCATTTTGAATCCGCCATCTTGCTATTTTATCCAAACTCTTATAACAAAATTGCCTAAAATTTTGAAGTTCCTGTTCAATGAGTGGACAAAATCCTGTTTTCTTATCACAAGTTGTACATTTTCTAAAGTCAACTTCTTAAGTCAGTCATTTCTTAATTTAATTTACGTACGCCATCGCATAACTAAATTTTCAAAAACTTTTGTTAAAGATAACGGCATTTTTTAAATTCCTATTCGGAAACGATTGCTAAATATTTTGTTCGATAATTACAAGTTCTCATAACTATTCGATTTGAGTTTTAAAATTTATTTCCGTACAGTATATTTTCCAATCTTGATCCAGCTGTGATTGCGTTTGAGAATTTGTTCTTTATTTCTATATAACGTCAGGAAGATATGTGTACATAATCATGAGAGATCATTGTTAACATAATTAAAAAAAACTTGAATTTTTGGGGTATGCATGGTATGACTTCAAGGCAAAGTGTGATGACCAATGGAATTTTTATTATAAAAAAGACAATGTTGTATTGTGTGGTGGGGATCTTGTCGTAGGCAACGCACGGACATTGGAGTGCATGCAAGGCAACAATAAATCCATTCTCTTTTCTTGCGGCGTCATTATGAGACGAGGTTAACCAATTTTTTTCAAGTTCTTCCAAGTTAGTACATTTCCGAATAACCATTTTGAAAATACTTGTTCATATTGCATCATTTTGGACTCAAATTTGGGTACTTCAACAATGTAGCCAGATTTATTCAACACACCTTTCTGGAGAACTAAATTTCTCAAGCAAATCCGATGTCGTTATTTATCCATTTTTTATATATTTAAAAGAAATGGAAGAGTCTACTTTAAAAGTTAAAGATTGGTCGGATTGGCCACAATCACAGATTCTTCAAAAATCAAGGTATTCAAAGAATCGCGCGGTTTGTTTAGTTTGGCTCTAGTTCAATGTAAATGTGCTACGTTTAAAATCTATAGATGTGTGCCTTGAATGTAATACAATCAACAAGCCTATCAATAACTACGTCCCACCCAGTCATCTTCGATGACCACAGCAGATTATATACAGCGAATTAAGAATATTCTGCGGTTGCGGTTGGAATATTCTAGAGGTCAAATGCGGAAGTACGTCCGCGTTAGTGTTTATTTTGAGCTATTTTGGAAATCACTTGCGTAATTAGTGCTATTCGTTTCCAATATCCCTTTAATCTTTTTTCGGCGATATTTACAGTAGATCTTCCTACGTGCGTAGGAAGACGTAGAAACTACGCAAGGAGTCATGCAGGAAATAAATGTAATCTTGAATCTTTCTTCTTTTAAGCAGTGAGTGCCCACCTTATCTATCCCACCTATGCCTGTCTACATATACAGTTTTTGCACATTGCATTGTACAAAAGTCAATGTCTGGAAATGGTGAAATAAGAATACGAAAGTGTAAGGTCATTTTGTACAAGAGATTTGAGCGGAATGAAGGTCTCTTTTCCTTTTTGCTTGACTCAGGGTCATCGAGAGTGACTAACATAACTAGTAGTTAGGCAAGGAATGACCTAGCCAGGTTTCTCGTCTTATTCTTTCGTTTATTTGGACGTTTATAAAAGGATTGTTGCCATTCCATGAAACTAACCAATTGTAGTTGAGTATGAAAATAATTACAAATTCCATTACGGAGTAGATTTTATTATTCTTCCAAATCCGGGATTCCTGTTTGTCATTAGCCGAGAAGTTAGTCTTAGACTTTTTCGAAAATGTCACACGCTTTATTGCCAAAACTTTTGTTCCCTTCCACGCATATTCTGACCTACAGTCAATTGTAATTGAGTTTTACTTAATTATAGGAATAAAATATTATTAACTCTCAATTCCGGAAAATATTAGTCCGATTTCAATATTACATCTGAGTTTGTGTGTGACATAGCAAACGTTTTTACAATATTTTTTGACTTTTTTGCAATACAAAATCCCTTTTACACTAGTTTTTATTATTTTATGTACTCATTTCACTGGAAAAGATAATCCAGATGTAGGAAGATTGTACGTAATAGAAGGCTGATGTGATGGGCTCATATGTACGATATGTGCATGCACGCTCACTTAAGCTCTAACTTGCGAATACCAGTTAATGACTTGTTTTTGTTTTGAATGAGAAGACATTTGCCCCAGACAGTAACTTTATGACATGACATGATGTGGGGTTTTTGCAAGAGCAAACTGAGTCTGTAGTCTGTAAAACGTGTATAATAATAAATATTAAGAAAACGGTAACGCCCTCTTTCTTCGCTTTTTTTGCCTTCCTAAGGGTTTCGTCTAAAGTCTAATGCTGGATGTTAAAATCTAATGTTAGCCATTTAAACTCCTCCATGACTTGACTTACCTGTCTTGTTTGTGTCAGGATTTTTGTTCTTAATAAGTTCATCTTATAAGTCAAAACATGTGGTGAGTGAATGAAATGTTTGTTTTAGTCGGTAGGAGTACTTAATGTTATGCGAAATGTGAAGTCTGGTGGTTGCCTTTAGATATTATGATCTAGTATCTAGTACTAGATACACGGTGTATGTATATTTTTGCTAGGGTCTTCTAAAATGTAACCGTTCAAGAACAACTGTCATTGAAACTTCATGCGAAGGACGAACGTCTCTCAACAGTTAACTTAGAATAAAGAACAGAAAATGTAATTACTAGAAGGTGGCACGACATAAACATACTTCTGAGTACATATCCTGAAACACCAACCTACTCTATATTACATTTTATTGTTCTGTAATCAGGGACAACGAGTTTTTTTTCTCCTGGAAAAATCTGGTCAATTTAACACCCATCAGCGCAGTGTACATATGTTTCAGATATTGTGCATTTCTAAGACTCATGGGCGTACATATTTGTTTAGATGCATTTCCGAACAGGTACAATATTAAAAAATAAATCGAAGGATGAGGTTTTTAGAGTTTTACTAATGTTGAAGATCTGTTCACAATTTCATTTAACTTTTAATATTCGTCAGTAATCGCCCATTTTTATGAGTCATAAGCTTAAGATGCTGTTAAGACTTTGCGATTGTGTAAGACACTTGTTGATTAATTTATTTAATGTGTTGGGTATTTATGAGATGAAAAGAAAAAACTCATTTTTTTATTTTTTTTTATTTTGCAGAATTAATGTAAAAAATTATAATGTGTAATGGCTTGTAGTAGTCGCACTTACGGTGTGTGTAAAACGTTTGTACCCCACGATGCGTGCCGTCCACTTTCGTTAAATGCTTATTCAAGTTTGTACGGGACTCGTAATGTAATCGAAAAGTGCACCACAGGAAATGGAAAGTTTTGTTTGGTTACAACCTATCTATCAAGGTAGACAAGGATTCAAGAGAATTCAATTTGTATTTACAATAACCGTAGTCTTTTAGAACAGTCAAACCTAAAACCTGTATTAAGCGACCACTTTCGGCGGGAATTCTCTACAATGGACGATTTGTGCATGAATTATCCCGATTGTTTACGAGTTTTCTCGTAATTACCGTTGTATCAGTTGTATCACACATGAAGCGAACATTTTATACCGGTCGCGCAAAGATTTATACCAGGTGGTCGTCACCTACGTGTGGACGCTTGGAAAAGTTTCACCCTAAACGTTTTTTTTTAATTACAACTACACATTATAAAACGAAATATTTTTTTAGTACATAAAGTCCTGGTTTTTTTACTCTTGACATTGAGAAGATTAAGGTTTGGTTGTGGCGCTGGTGGTAAATAAATTTTTCACCGTGAGTCTGAACATAATGTGTGCGTTATATTTAATTTGCGAATTGCGAATAGTGAATTGTGATTGGGATTGTTCTTATGTTAGTGCATCAAGAGATAGGAGGAACGGGAAGGCCATTTTTTAACCTTCCTTTCCTAACAACGTTCAACTTGAATTCATATTTGATCACAGCATGCACGTACTCAGATATCTTTGCTCTAGGCCAAAAAATTGTTTATCACGGAGATTGTTGACTATAGTTGTAGTAGACCCCCCCTCATTCCAAACAGATATGATCATTAATGAGGGGGAGAACGTAGGATTGGTAATACATTTCCTATGCTAATTTGTCCCGTTGGAGACAATAGTTGATGGGGTTTTCGTGAATAATATTATATTATTATATACAAGATGACAGCCTTCATTCTACCTCTAATCATTAACCTTAAAAATCTAACTTCCCTGTCATGGACTTTGTGATTGAACTTGGAGGTTTTATGACTTATTGGAATTCTCCATTGAAGCTGAAGGTTCTTTTAGCGTATAATCATAAATACCGTTTTTAACTCGATATTTAAAAAAACAGGCTGTATTAAAAACACGTCTGGACGACCACCTGCACTGTGCGACCGTTAATAGCGATATTGGACAATTATTGCTGTACTTGCCTGGCATCCCAGCAGCTTGCCTAGTAACCCATCGTATTAAGAAGAGGTCTAGGATAGATTTTACTTTCTTTACTACCTCCAGCCTTTACAGATTTTAGTCTTATTAAATTCATGCAAAAACTCATAGCGTTTTGTAAATTATTAGAAAATGACAAAACGTCCTAACCATAGACGTTTTAACTTATAAATCGATTTGACCAATTTTGTTAAATTAATTCAGTGTAATTTTTTAAGATTCAAAATCTATTAGGGCTGGTCAATGTCAGTTGAGAGTTGATTTGCATTGCACTGAAGTTTACAACTCGACAGAACATAGGAAAGTACAAGAAGCTATTAGTTGTAAAACATTGAGAATATATTAGAAGTCATTTGCATGCAATCAGTTTGGCAAAAATACACTTCCTCACCAGCAGTATTCATTATTCTGCATTCGTAATTGACTTTTCGTCAACCTCAACCTTCGACAAGACTGTCATGGTGCTGCTGTCTGCGTTGTGCACACGAAGCGTGACAGGTTGATAAAAGCACAGAGTGCTCTGGCATTTTCACATATAAACACTAATCTGACCACACTACTTATACACTACTAAATTTCTGTTTTGTTCATTGTATGTGTGCAAAATGATACAATAGAAGAATAGAGAGTCGCTAACCCTTCCGAATAGCCCCACACCTTCGCGTAATGCACAAATACAGTGCATTATGTCAAATTCCGAAGTCCATTAAGCATGATAGGAAGAATGACAACTTTTTCTTGTACTTACTGTTTATGGCCTAACTAGTCTAATTTTATATATCTTGGTACAGCTTTCACGATATGAAACTTACTCTGAATTCATTGGGAGTTTTTCGGTTTTACCTGCTGAAATTTAAAGACCCGGCTATCTCAGAAAAAAAACCGTGGGATACACAGAAAGAAGAAGTAGAATTTTGACAAACCTTATCAAAAGTACACATCATTATAATACTGACACCTATAACACTGTTATTCTTGGAGTTGACCGCAATGAACCAACACTGGTCTAGTCGACATGGTTTAGATTGCTTGGCAGTACCTTATCGTTCCTTTCTAGACCTCCTCCTTAAAATACGAAATCGTTGTACATACGTACATACATACAACACTGATACCGGAACATGAGCGACTGGACATCGTCAGACTGTAATGCAAAAATTAGTCTTCTTAATCAACTTTTGAAATTCAATTTTTGATAATATCTTCCTCAAAAATTTCTCTGATGTGTGTAATACATCCATGGTTGTGAGAAAACAGAAGAACTTCGCACTCCCATCATAGTTTTTTTCTTCTTGTTTTTAAAAAGACATTTTCTGGTCCAACAGCCTCATAAATGCCAGTCATGTCCAACCTTGAGTTTAACAAGGCATTTTGGAAGGAACTAGAACGCATATCTAGATAATGTATAAAAAAATTGATGTCATCTCGATCTGTAAAAAAAAGTTCAAATTCACTTCCGACATTGAATGATGAGATGCCCATGTTGCTAACTGAGTCAGTTAGACATGATAATTATTCACTTGGTTTTTGAAAATCAAGCCTAAAGTGTAGACATTTGAGTGAAGAGCTGAATTGGAACTTTCGGTCAGTACAGTGCATGTAACGGTCCTCCTAATAATCCACATCACGATAATTACACAAAATAAGGAGTTAACAGAGGAATTATGAATCGTAAATGATAAATTACGTATACACCGACTCATGTACACTAATTAAATGGTCACTGACCATAGTGGAAGCGTATGTTCGCTAAAAAAAATCGTGGAGCTGGAATTCTGTTGTAAGAATTAATTGTCATAGGTATGCGATTTAGAACAAGAAACGGTTATGAATTATTTCCAGTTTTTGATAGTTGCGAACTGTGTGTTATTCTGTCCAAGGCTTTTATTGCACATGATTTTCTTCTCTTCGACGTATATGTCCTTCTTGTCTGAATTTTATTATTTTCAATGTCAAAACTCCAATTAGAAGACTTGGTCAACAATGTATTGTGTCCTTAGTCTACCTGAAGGAATTCATGTGCGTCATACTCCGTATGTTCTGCTTGGCGTGTAATTTAACTACCTGTTACCCAATTGTATAGGAAGAAATTTAAGCTTATGCACTAAATTCGTTGTGGTTGTATTAATTTCACAATTTTAATTACTGGGAGTTTTTTAAGTAAACTTAAATCTTCAATTATCTGATTTTAAAATATTGTATTTTTAAGAAGCGGCACTGCTCGTACGGTATACGAGCAATAAAAAATGAGAATTTTTCCAATTATAATTCGTGATAACGCGAGTACAAACTTCGTGTTATTCTCGAGTCGGAATGGGTGCAGCTCTCTATTCGTATGGGGAAGGTCACCCTAGTAGTAGGAGGACATTCCAGTTGAGAAGACGTTTTTAAAGTACAAACTATGCCTTCTGGAGATATCTAATGGACATGGCAGCATGTTATGGCCATGCAAGATTGAATAAGATTACTTAAAAGGAAATGATTGTAGCAGTTGATGCATTGCAAATGCAATGTTTTAGTTCAAAAAACTTTCCGCTTTCTATCTTTGAGTACAAAATACGAAATGTTGAACAAAATGCTTTTAAGACAGGTTATGGCATTACACGCACTGCAGAAATTCCTTCCATGGGATCTTGTCTCCTTACCGCATTTCTTGTGCGTATTTATGTACTTCCAACATTTAATATCCTTAGGTGCGTGGTTTAGATCGTGGATATTATGCACTCTCACCTAAACCACCGAAAACTTCAATAAAAAGAATTGCAATGCCAATTACCACCCAACAAACCAAACATTATTATTTTTATCCTTTAAACTTAACTTACCATTTACCATTCTAACATCTTCCCTTCAAATACATTGCATTGCATTGCATTCTTACTTTGAGAATTGCTACTTTCTTCAAAGTCACTCACCCATGAACTGAGTCAAAATAAATATGTACAAAAGTGCAACAGCAACTATGTAATCAGCATGCATGGGCCGGTAAATTGTTAAATAATTATACCACAATAATGGGTGTATAAAGATAAATACTAATAGGTGTGAAAACTCTGAGGAATTGTTCAACTGTGTCTGATTGTAGGAATTTATGTTCAAATAACAGGCTTTGGTTTCAGGAAAGTCGATACTAATTTCAGAGTTGAATTGTCGATTCATCGGCCTCTAAATGTTTGGAGTACACCTATATATTTATGACTTCTGTGTTTGAAAAGGATGTTTTTTTAGTGTTTACGCAATGCAAATCTACAAATTCTCAGTTTGTTAAGTCCTTTTAATTTTTTAGACAAACTGGTGCAACCTGGTACTGGATATTCCTTGAAACATTACAAAATGTAGAAATTAAATTTTTATTGAAATGGTCTGTTCGTATGATCGATTGGTATGTATTTAATTATTGTGTCATACATACGTTGGTACATTAACCTTATGTTGAACATAAATTATGGATGCCTCTTCCGAATTCCCCGGTCAAATTCCTTATGATTTCGTGAAAGTCCAATTAAAATAATTCAACTTAATGTACTTCCTTCGTGCTGAGAAATTAAATTTCTGCCCGGTTCTAAATAATTTTCTAAATTTTTTAAGACAATAGTTGTTATTTTGAAAAAAGTGAGAATGTAATGGGAAATATACTGAGTCAGTTTATTTCTTTTAACCCAAAGTCAGTCGGACACCTACCGCACTAAATAATTCAATGTTTACATTTTACATAAGTTTCTTTGGGATCATTCGCCTCCCAAAAGATTATTCTAACAAAAGACACGAATTTCACTACATAGTGGCATAATATTGCACTGCACGCATTGTCACTCTATGTAATCTCACTGAACAGCTTTTTATTGGAATTGTGCAACCACAAGTCTGTTCTATCCTCCAAGGATCAGATCAAATACACGCAAAGTGGTGAATATATATAGTATAGAGTAAAGGCGTGCAGAGAAAGAGAAATTGCATAAATTTTTAGAATATAAAAAAACCCAAATGGAAGTTCTCTGACTTTCACCTCGAAAACGAGGTGTTTGTGTGTGGATGAGATAAAACATAGTGAATAGTGAGTCGTTTTTTCTACAGCAATTCAATGTAATCAACGCGTATAGTATAAAAGTTTTGTTACGTTGTAAGCACATTTTTCGCAGTACGTACAACATTTTTGCAAGTAAGTAGTTTCCTTCCCTCACCTCACTCACCATGCGAAAAAAAACTCTCGTTATGTTATGAGACTGAGGTAGTTCACATCACCCAACAATTTGGAGAGTTTTAATATTACAATTACATATTATTCTTTACACGTCACATAATGGACTTTGAGAATAAGAATTTTCAACAGACTTGTGCATTGCATTGTTGACGAGAGCCAACTTTCCATTTCAAAATCAACAAAGGGTCAACGAGGGTCAAACGCCTACGTCAACCAATCTTCATATTTTTGGCATATTTACGGAAACGAGAGTTCATACTCACTCATAGTCAGTCGTATCTTGCAGTCACTCATTCTATCCGATTAGTGTAAGGATGAACGGATAAATTTAAGTATTTTAAGAATATTTATGTACATCGAATACGCAAAAATAAATCACCATACAATAGGACGAAAGTGATGGTGGGCCAGCCGTTTCAAATGGGAATAATAAGAAAATACACAGATTAATTCATACTCGCCTTTAATACAATGTCAAAGATGGGCATGGGGAACTTAACACCAATAGTAGCAGGGTACGGGATGAAGCCCCTAACAAAGCGAAGCGGGGTAGACGCTCTAAGAGCTGCGTTCACACCGATTTCCAATGATGTATCGCATAATTCTATTGGCACTCTGGTTTTGTCCGCATTTTTGGGCCTGATACATATTTGGGACCCTTTAGATAAATATTTTTGAAACTTGCGGCCAGGGACTGGAGATTAATGTTAACCCATGCGGCGCTCACGTCGTTTTTATCAATTAAGAAGTGATTAAGCTAATTAATTTGGCGGTTGCGGCACTTCGATTAGAAGGCAATTAACGTGGGAGCATAAACACTTTCTAAGTGGTGGCTAGACTTTTTTCTAGAATATTTTAATGTGGGCTACATGCTCAGTAGGGTATGGAACTAAGTGTGAAAGGTTTTTGCAATTTTTAAGGGCGACAATGATTTTGAACCAGATAGTTGAGGTATACATTCACATAGGTGGGACTTGGGTCAAAAACCTTTTAAAGTATACGTAAGAGGTAATATCTCAAACTTGAATTCTCTCTCTCTCTCTTGGAGTTTCCTGTAATATGTATGTAGAGATTACCAAGTTGCGATGAAACAGGTATAGACAGCTTTGTTAATTACCAGGTTCCGCGTATCTCGTTATAATCTATCGTTATGATCAGATCAGCCCACGTGATTTTAAAGATAGTCATCCCTCAGTGAGAATAAAAGGCGAATTTTTTTCTTATGTAATGAGAAAAAGTCTGACCACGTGTAAAAGTCTGACCACATGAATACGCCAAAAATAGCAAAATTGCAATGTTCATGACTATAAAAGATGAAGCGGAATTAACGCAAATGAAATGCGAAAACCCTATTAATTTACGGATAACCATTAATATCACAAGAGATTAAGCGAACAATTATCAACAACAATTTTAGAAGTCAAACTAAAATTTTAATGTCTGAAAATGTATATATTTTTACGCGATAATTGGCTCATCACTTTATAAGGATAATGTTCCCTAATTTTTAAAAATTTGAGTAATCAACTAGTAATAAAATGTCTTTTATTAGTTTTATTTTCGTATTCGGGTTCCGTGAATCCATGCGAATTGCAATCATGTTTACTATAATTTTTACTACACAATGTTACCACGTTTTGTTAAAATCGTAATTTTAAAATTAGCAACAAAAATTCTACTAATTTAAAAAAGATGTATTTTTTACCCAATATTTCTGTTACTTCTAAAAATTACTTTTTGTCACCTTGTCTTGTTAGAGTATGACACGGGTGAATGTAAGACAATAAAAAGTGATTATGGTAATAGGATGTATCTCCCTAATTGTCGAGTGATTTAATCACCTTTAAGGAACTTAAGTTAACTTTTCCTTTTTAGTAGAAAAACCAGAAACCTTTAAAGTTTGCATGTTTCATTCTTTTGATTCTTCATGGTTGACGGGGTCTGAGAATAGAAGGGAAAAGAGTAAAATCTTTGCGGTAGGCCGAGACTACACTCTTGTTCCATTACCTCATACAATACGTACCAAGAGTGTGTTTGGAGGAAGGAACTTAGTCAGACTGGAAACAACAATTAAAAGTGCTCACAATTATTCATTCCGTCGAAAAAAAGTTTCTTGGATTCACATTCTTTGTGTGAGATATTTTTTTCCACACCTACCTTATAGATTTCTTTTTTAACGTTAACATAGAGAACTAATAATGTACGCTTGAACTAAATGATTGAATTCTGTTAATGCCACCGATTTAAAATTGACAATATAGTGGAAATATTTGTTAGTCACACTACGATAAAATTTTAATCTTTTACGTGGTTGTCCAAAATAAAAGGATGCGAATACCGATTTGTACAGTCCATAATTGATATGGAAAACTAGCACTTAATATTATCATTTTGCTCAACATTAGGAAAATTAAAGTTTCAGTTGCTGACAGAAGGTTAGAACTTACTATTATTTTTAAACTCAAAGGATTGAACTGGATTAACTGTTTTAAATAACCTTAGAAAATGTTTACTGGTCTATCCATTGAGACTCAGTCCGATCCCGTGACATATTTTGTGCTCTGTGAGACATTTTCTTAAGGTCAGATTAAAATACGTAGTCCTCCTAGGTATAAAGGAATCCCTTATTATTGGCAGAAAAGATAATCCATCAAAAGCCCCAAATTTGTTGATTTTGTGATGATTATCCTTGAAATTGCAGATTTCTGTTTGTGTTCACCCTTGACACATTCCGCTAACTACACGATTACATACATTGCTCTCCGGACTCTTTCAATTAAATGAACACTTCACAATCCAGGCTTTAATAAGTGACGAGAGTGACAAGATTAAGAAGTTCCAAAACATAATCATCAACCCTTGTTACGTATTATGTATGGAGGAATTAGTAGTTCAAGAACATTTAAAATTTAACTCGGTTAGGGTCAACTCATAAGCCCCTAACCTTAAACCCAGAGCACAAAGCAAGAGCGTAGCCCGGACACACAGCATGTCGTCGTCGTATGTTATTAATAAATGGTTTGGTGAGTCTTATGCCAATACACATAAACACTCTAACATGACATGTCGTACATTAACAAGTTTCACATTTTTCAATGCTAAATCATTTCTTCTATGTGCAGGG
Source organism: Protaphorura glebata (assembly GCA_034694305.1). NCBI lineage: Eukaryota > Metazoa > Arthropoda > Collembola > Poduromorpha > Onychiuridae > Protaphorura > Protaphorura glebata. The sequence goes on from JAQFYE010000022.1 coordinate 68,008, forward strand.
TAGGCCAAAAATAGTTAGTCATCCGCTAATCTAGACAACCTTGTTACTGACAGTATAACAGGAAGAACTGAAACACTTCCTAACATTATGTCAAATGCTTTGTAGCACAATTCCCCTTACGTAAATATATTCATTGATACCATGCGCGGGTCGAGCGCTGTGGAGATAGAATTAGAGAAGATCATCTGATTTTCCGTTTGAAATGCCGAATAATTTTTAAGATAAGCTTATACTACAGTACTCTCTATTGATACTACTCGCGAAATGCGCGAAAATTGGTTCGATATAAGGATAGTTTTGAAAATCTGAAGGGCTTCTAATGCCGGAGCGCATCTATGAAATTACAGTTCGATTTTAAAGGAGGTGTTCAGTATTTTCAGTGAGAAATTGACCAAAGTATATTTCTTGATATTCTAAAATTGCTTTATACTTCCAATTCATTCCACATTTTAATAATCTGAAAAATACATTGCATATTTATGTTTTCACTCTTAGATTGGGGTATAGTGACAAAGGTTCGTCGGCTTCAATTGGCCTACCCTGTATATAGGAAATATAATCAGTCATATTTGCAAGTACAAGTGAGTCTGTGTGCCTGCTGTGTATGTTTGAAATTTGCAACGGTATAGATATCAGTTTGTATTTGCGGAACACGGTCTGCATGGCTATGAGTATAGTTATATAATTTTGGCGAGGTTCTAGCACGCGTGTATATTCATAGATAGATAGATGAGGAAGGCTGGCGGGCATGGCAAAGTTAGTTAAGTGTTAGTAGGTGAGGATTACTGTGTCATGGCCCTTTCGCACTTAAACGGGTGACGTAGCAACCAACCTTAACTTGACTACGTCTGTCCTGTCATTGTATATACATTACTCGGGATCCGCTAACTATTTCTAAAAAAATCTAAGCCTTAGTTCATGTCGGGATCTGTTATTTCAATGGCTGGTACAATACGGGGCGTTCCAAACTCTAAATTCCACTTTTCCCCCAAATTCTGAGCTTTGAAATAGGTAGGTTAGACGAAAACAGGTAAATAGAGGTAGGAATTTGAGGAGTTTTGTAATTTAATGACCCTCGAATGAGTTGATTGATTTCGATAAACAGTCTAGCGCCACGTGGCTCCTAATCATTTACCCTAACCTTTCGTCAACAGCCAAAGTCCACGGAAAAAGTGAGATGTACGTTCTGGAGAGAATTTCATGTGTAATGCATAGACCTATTAACTTGAGAAAGTAGAAAACCAAAGATTTAGCTATTTTTGCTATTTTTAAAATTCTCATGCTGGTTGACTTGACAAAATGCGTAGGTTGGATTAGATGTAAATTTCTCTAGAAAATGTGTACTTCAAATTTGTATGTTATGTATCACCCTGTAGATTATTCATGTTGCTATATTTAAGTTGTGTTGTTATCATCTAAAAACGGTCTCACTCTCTAAAGGGTTAACCTTGGCTCTGGTTTTTATTTTGCACATCCATCCCACTCGTGCTGATTCATAATAATAATTCAATCCCACAGTCTGACTGAATGAATGACATAGTGCTATGCATATGCCAATACAATAAGGTTTCGCATACAACTGCATGTGAGTGAAAATATTCTATATCGTATTATGCGAATGTACTTTAAATACATCCTTCATAGATTAGATTAGCATGTAGTAGCGTGATAATATCCTGGTTCGAGTTGAATAAAAAAAAATCGAAAGTGTATCTTTTTTCTTTTGTATTTTACCGTTATTCAAGCTATACTTGTACATACATAGTGCGCGACTGTCTACATGCTAATAAGGGATCGAAGTGATTTGACAGGATAATTATATGTTATTAATATTTATAGAAGTCTTCGATATAATCAAGGAAAGTGTGTGGAAAATTTTGACACTCTTTCTTATTCTGTTTTCAAAAATTTGGGCGGCTTGGTCCAGTAGTTACAAATGGAAGTTTTATTTTTTGATCGGCGTGGTTGAGAATATTTTATTCCATAGCCACAAAAGTATTACTTTTAACATAGTCAAATATTTTATGCTCAAGCTGGAGGGGAAAAGTCTGAATTTTGGAATTTCAAATTTTGAGAATGACAAAATTTTAGCAGAAATATTTATCTGAAAAAAAAAATCATTTTCAATGGTGCATCTCAAATAGTGCAGCCTGTTTGATTCGTATTTTTGCGCAAGACAAATCATATTCCGTAGATCAGTATTTTGGTGCAGATGTAAACCTGTTATTTATTCATTTCTGACTTAGTTTTGACATTGTAGGTTTTGATAATTAAATACGACTGGCCAGGACTGATGACAATCCTTCAGAATACGCTTTGTTGAACAAGTTGTTTACCTTGTCACCTATCTTGATCCTGAAAAAGATTGCCTTCAAAAAATGTCCGCCATTCAAACTCTCAATTTCGTTAAGTGGATGAGAGGTCAGGCGTGCGTGGATTTGACAGAGAAATTAAGTCCGATGATGATCCTTTTGTTTTTGAAGCCTTGACTTGAACCCAGGGGTAAACTGTACGTGTATAAAACTGTGCGATAAAAATAATTGGATAAAACTATTATTCATACTACCGTAGTCATCCATTGTTTTAGCTATGACGGGAAGGAAATATATTCTGACAAAAAGGAAGTGTGAAGTTCTATATTCTAAGTGCAGATTCTTTATTGAGATTTTATTGATTTCAAGGTGTTAATAATCGCTCACTCTGTTAGTTGCCGTGCATGCCTGCTTTTACAATCCTATGATTCATTAGAGACTTCCTTCTATTGTTATTACCTACTTTTGGAAACAATAACATATTCTTTTTTACTAAAAGTGTAGCCTTAAAGAGATAAGCTCGTAAATGCGTGGGGGTTGATTGAGGCAATGCGTGAAGTTTTCGAAAGGTCGTTGAGTCAAAGATTTCGATGAATGAAAAAAAATCATTTGAACGTGGTGGTTCTCAGCATCTTGGGTTTTGTGGTAGCGAACGCGGTTAACTCTAAGCGAAGATTGAATGACGGACAGGTGACAGTTTCTTCACCTTTTGGCATCCCTTCGTCTTCCTTTGAAAAAATATTTCCTTTATAAAGTTCGTAATAGAAATTGCAAGTTTAACATGTTTAATTAGATGACAATCACAATTGACATCATCAATTGTAATTAAGTTCACATCAATTGTTGTTCCATCCAAGATTTGAACAACAATTCTTCCTTCCTTCCTACTTCTTTAGATTTTTTTTACAATTAGTCAAAGTTCATTCTCTGCTGACTTCACTTGATGCAAGATTTACATTGTGCTTCATTTTGTTATGGTTCTATTTTGGATGAATTTGCCATACTACATCCAACTCCATTTAAGCTACAGTCTTTCTTACATTATTCACCAAACTTCTGTGGTTGCTAATTAAAATATCCTCGCGCTATTTTCGGACTCATCAATTTTCTATACAAAATGAGAAACCTCACCGCGCTTTTCTAAGAATTTACAAATATTACGCATTTTTTCAAGTCTAGACGTCTAGTGTCAAACTTTTGAGCTATATTTGGGCTTTTGATGGAAATACTTGGACATAAATCAATTGTTTTATAATTGTGTATTTTGTGTGTATCGGAAGAAACCGTCGGTGTTTATTTTCGTAACTGAGACTAATTTCGTGTCATATTAACGATTTGTCTCGTCTACTACTAAAATATTACCTAGTCTCCATCCGAGAGATCAACCTGAATACAGTTATTCGATTTTGGAGAAAATGTGAGCAATATTGGCGTATAGAAACATTTTATTTCTAAGTAATACTTAATACAGTCCCGACCATTCGACTCATAGGCAGTGGGTGACTACTGAGAAATTTGTATTGAAATTATATGAAGAGTGATTCTAGTGAATATATAATATAAGGTCATCCTTGTAACCTAACAAGTGCAAGTCTGTTATAAAAGAGGAAGGAATGCAATATAAGCTAATTGAGCTTCGCTAAGTAGTTTTCTCGATATATTTCAAGGATTTCAAATATCCCGCCTGAGCTTCTAAAGTAAAGCAATGTTGTAGAAAACATGGCATTGTGCCTTGAATATCAAGTCAAAGTCTACGACATGAATAAGGAACTACAATTTGAACATCTTCTCATCACATGCACAACCATATTGCGTCGCAAGAAACATTTTGAAGGATATACATTTTACTGCATGAAGACTGATTTCCTAAGAATAATAATTATTACGTTTAATTAAGTATGGCATTCATTAATATTAACGATCTATTTCTATTTCAAATTAATTTAAGCTTAGTTTTTATTATATCATTTTCATTTACACCTGCGTGTCACCAGTTTGAAAAGTATTCACATTGGCCTAGGATTCTATCAATGAGACTTGAGGGTGGACGGGGTCACGTTTATGTATTTGGCAATGGACAGGTTAGGCATTAATTATGAAGGAACTGACCTCATCATTGACTTTCATTACCTTCACCATTAACTATGGGCTTATTGTCAGTCCTTTTTCGTTTTCTTTGTATTGATGTGCCGACGTCGTCGTTCGGAAATTTTTTAGATGATGTGCACCACAGTGAAACAAAGTGTATAATAAAATTCGACAATTTTGAGTTTTCAAGATTTTAGAAGAAAATATTGAATAACCCCTATCATTTTATTATTTCAATCAAATTATATATTCGTCGAAGGAAAGCACATTAAGGTGGCAATAATCTGTGGGCGTGCTATAAGTTCCCCATGTTCGTGTAGTTAAGGGGGTGGGGCTTATTAGCGCACCTATATATACCTATTTTTGCGATGCATTTTGTGACTTGATAGTTGTCGGTAAGCCGTTTTGCATATGACCAATGCAATGCTCAGTGTGCCAGCTTTACATAGACACCCCACATGCAAAAAGGGCCGAATATTCGGTATTCGGTCACTGGCCGAAAAGTTCCACTATTCGGTACATCTCTAGGTCTGTTTAAAAAGTTCAGTATATGTCATGATAAGTGTTAAATGATAATTCTGTTGAAGGTTAATCTTTTCTAACTTACTGGAAAATTAGAACGGCAGTATTTGTATTTTTTGAATAGCAGTTATGGAAATTACTCATAATATTAAATTATTTCACAAAATGATCTGAAAGTCGAAAACTTCCAAATGTCTGTATATTTTGGGACTTCTTGGTGGCGGGGACGGGAGGTTGTTATAATTTGGTTTCGCGGCTTTACTTAATTTTTGTGTGGAATGAAAATGGCAATTTATTTCTGATGGTTGACAAGATTAAATGTCAAATTCGTTGATTAAAAGGTGTGGTATTTTGTGTTATAAAATTAAATTCTTTGATTGTTAAATTAAACCTAGGGCTGTTCTCTATATTCTATATTTGTATTTGTATAGAAGTAATGAATGGTGATAGGATGGGTTACGTGTGTTATGTTCCCACGCACGGTGGTGGGTTCGTAATAAGAGTTAATTTGTAGAGCATTGTGTGCTAACCTTGGATAGATTTGGAGGCGAGGACTTTCACTTTCTTCACGGCCTCATCCCTGTCCAAACACTCAGCACTTTCTCCTTTCAAAAACTGCTAGCTGGTGGTGACGTGAAGCCCGTGTTGTGCTTTCACCGTATCCTAACACTCCCGATGCTACGCAACAGGTCTAATTCTACACTTCCAGTCCAATTCTCACCATCTAGTCTATGTTCCAGTCACTCCAGACTTTCACTCCGTGTCCTGTTGTATTTTTTGATTTACACCCAATGTTCTAACTTTTCATTGTTGAATACATTCGGTACTACGTTCAAAATAAGAAAAACAGGGTTTCTTCTATGGACAGTGTTTGTAATATTGACTCAAATAAGATTTCAGAATATTCAAAACGTTTCAAGTCAGCTCTTCGCATGAAATTTTGGTAAAATCAAAGTCTTTCACCTTGAGACACATTGACTATTCTTTGCGAATGGCCTAAACTCGATAATAGAGTAAGGAACACCTACGTTTTTATATGAGAAGGTGCATCTAAATCTTATGATTTCGATAAACTACCGTGTGGTTTACAGACTGAGATTTCTTCAAGTCAAAGAATATTTTGAATGCAGAAACCTAAATGCACCGTGACAAAATACGTGGCGGATTGTAATATTAAATCTAAATGCTTGATGGATAAACGATATGTATTTGACCAGAAATTAAATATTGACTGGAACATATTGCAAAAATAATATGCAGAATTGCACATACATGCAGAAATACGGAAGATATAATAATAAGGGCAAAAAAGTTTTGAGAAGGGCAACTCTCGGGAAAACCTCTCAAGTTCGTTCCTTATGAGAGAGTGAGGCCTAAAAACTTGAGGATTCCTCATCAAACTCTGAGGAAGTCGAGCGGAAGAAAGTAAGAAGTATAGAAACTAAATTTAGCGCCAACAACGTCCTTTGGGTGCTAAAATATCCAAACTTTTGTGTCATTCTCATATAACTTCCGTATTTGAGAGAATACTTAACAAGGCAAGGTTTATGGATCTAATTGTCCATGCATGCACTCACTCACTCAACAGAGGCCAAAGAATGCTTTTCAAGTGAAGCACATGCACAATGCACCTCATGGAGTACTTTTCCATCCCAGCCCCAACTTGGAAATTGCAATTTATTATTGCACAAAGTTTATCATCAACTCACCAACTCCCAGTTCACAACTTTTCCCAGTCCTGTATAATTTGCACTCTACGAGTTGCAAAAACCGATTTCCCACTCCGCGTTCTCCGGATATCCAATGTTTGCCACCTTCATGAAACGTGATTATATCTTCTCATTTCTTACCATAACCTTCGACAACATTGAAAGTGAACATTTAAGTGTTCAATCGTATACAGAATAAACAATTTCCCTGAACATAATCTTACCAGAAATCTTGTCCAAATTTTTATTGTACACATGTTACTTGTGTTTAGTACAACGATTTTGCACGTTTGGTAGAACATGCGATGGACTTAACGAACAATTACTGGATTGGGAAGTTTCTTCATGATACATGATGCGACAGACAAGGGTCAAAATATTTGCAAATTGACAACATGGCTGATAAAACGACCGCAAACTAGATATTGCCAATACATCCATGCCGGACATCACTATGTAGATTGTAGATCAGAATTTGAGAGCATAAAAAGGCTGCGGATAGAATATTCGTCGTGTAATACCTGAATGGAATAACCTTGGATTTGACATTTGAATACAGTCTCCTGTCAGTCGGATGCTATTTTTATTGTCCGGCGGTGCTCCAATTAGCAGACTAAAGTGTTGAGGAAAAAAAATACTATTTTAAATATTCGATAGTTATTACCTTTGGCGATTTACCGAAGAAAGCGTGAAGAATTATAAAAAAGTGAAATAAGATTGAGATTAGGCACCCAATCAAAATAGATTAAAAATTGGCATCATTAAACGTGTTATTTCATGAAAAACAAAACTTGGGACCGCAAATAAAAGTTTGGCTCGCGCCGTTCTAAATTTTCACCCTGTCCTAAAACCGGGAGTATGTACTTATTTTATTTCTCGACATCGGCATAGAATTACTCGGTGACATTCGATTCCCGTATAGAAAATATCCATTATTCTGCAAGAAACAGAAAATGTCAACAGATATTTTTTCTTGACTTCGCAATCATTTTGGGCGGAATGATGATATATCAACATGCGCTATATTTTACATTTAATTGGGATTGTTGCGTTCTTGGGAATTGCAAAATCGCAACTCACATATTCAACTTCACAATTTAGGTGTGGGACGAATTCGCCAGTGGTAGTCTAATGATTCCTCCTTCACATTTCACCTTTACTGGAACCCACGGGGCAGCCCACATTGTCCGCACAAATTGAGCATATTTTCCATTTCTAAGCTAATGATGACAAAAGCGTGCATATAGTTCGTGTTTACGTTTTTACCGGATCTTTGGATTACATCCGAATAATATTCATTGTTGCAACACAGTGGAATTTGAGTATGATAGAATTCATGATAGTCGAAGAAAAAACTTCCATGAATTATCTTCGCAAAGATTGTGCATTGTATGGGCAATTGACATCTTACCTTACTTAATTTTGTTGGAGGCCTGCAACATGTGCATAGAATATGGGCCAAACCCGGTTTTGCAAGATTTTTTGTACAGCTGAGTGACAGGACTCACCTGTGTGGAAGGAATTCCTTCCGGTGATTCCAGCAGGTTTTTTTATGCCCATTGAACTCGTCTCTCTAATTTTCCTTCCATCAGCACGAACGGAGCCGTTTTCTTTTTAATTCGTATCTTATGTACCTGTTGTGCAAGGTAGGTACAGAATTATTGCAAGAAGAATTTTGCGGAACTATGAAAAGGTTCTATGGCCTTCTTCCGACAAGTGAGTTTTGAGTTCTGACCCCGACTCCAAGGCCGCACTGACATGAACAAAAAATTAATGCACATAAGGTGTTAAATTTTTTGGAGGAAAAATAGAAAATGCCTCAATGTGAATTACAGTGTCAGGACGCGGAATAACTAAAGGTCACAACTGTTTAAACTGTACTGGCAAGAAGATAAAAATAAGATTAATGAGTGTGCTCAGTGTAGATTGGCACAATTAAACTCAACGTTTGAACACATTATTTGGAGTATAGCGCTTACGCATAATGAAACTGACCCTGGTTCAGAAGGTCTGGAAAATTTATGACGTACTGGAGTCATAACAGAGCTAACTGTTAAAATATTACGTCAATTTTATCTCTGAATGAACCTCGTCAAAATTGAAAAGCGGAAGTAATGATTTAATGCAAAAAATGTAATTCTCCCATTTCATAAATACATTCACATAATGTGTACTTTCACAAATGGGTAATAAATTAATTCAATTTTGGCAACGTATTCATTATTTCGTTGTATTTATATTTGCAAGATCAGCAGATTTTATTATAAATTCCAAGATCTAATTCGAACAGAAACTGATATGAATTGTTTCTACATTTTACTTCGTTCTCGTTATTTTCAAGCAAATCTTACATTTCTTATTAATTAAAATGTATTTTTATGCACCTCGAGTTTGCTTAGTGATACAAAGTGGGATAATTTGTGGCAATCTGTCCTAATGTTTTTCTTTATCTATCTTAATTTAGAAATAAATTTTTCGGGTTTCCGGACTCATTTTTAAAATTCAACCCATTTTTACCAGTAAATCCTGAATGATTCATAAATTTTGTTTATAAATAAGTTTATATTGCAGAGAATGATTCCACGATAGTGGCAGTGGAGCATGAGACATTTCCCACAAATGATTACGTGTGCTCTGTACCAGTACATTCGCATTGTCATAAACTACATAATAATATTGTAATTCCACACCGTGACTACTCTGACAGAAGGTGAAAGTGAGAAGTGGATTTAAAAAAAAATCAAACATTAATTCTAATTCAATTCATGCATTGCAATCACACCTTTGGAGAGCTTTCTCACCCAATCCTAATATTGTCACGAAAGTGTTTACGCCAGCACTAAAATCATAATTCTTATGTCAGAAGGGTTAACAAGGAAGGGGGTAGCAAATATTCATTCTTGTAATGTTTCTCCTCTCTGCTCTGTTAGACCGGAATATTGTATATAGTTTTATGGTGAGTGAGGTAAGCAAAGGTCATCAACACGTCAACCCCAAGACAAATAACCAAAAGATCTTGTTTGGGACACTCTCTGGTGTATTCCAATTGCAGACCGCAGACACGGCCTAAAGGATGAGGATGAGCAGGATTTTTTTTAATGGATGAGATATTACGTTTTAACTAACGAGGCAGGAATTGACTTCCTATTGTTGAAGTAAACGTAACATGAAGTATAATCAGGAGGAGGACTCTTTGTTCAATTCAAGAAAACGGGTTAGTCTTGAAAATGCAAGTTGTTTGCATGAAATGAACAGACGAAGGCGTTAAATAATGGATAAGTAGCTAAAATATTTCATTTAATTTACGTAATTGAACGATATATCATCAGAGTATAATTTCAATTTATCGAAATCGTAACTTGAATTTTCGAAAAACGAATCAAAAATTTCCAAATAGTGCCTTTAATTTCTATCAGCTTTATTCTCGTTTAAGTGCACTTCATTGTGCTAGTCTTCAATTATCATGTCCAGTGTTTAATAATGCGACGCAATACGTGTACGTATTTAATTTATTATTTTCTTAAAAATCACGTCGAACAAATTTTTAGCCATTTAACAATCACCTGACAAATTCAACCAACAAGCATCATTGTTAACATTTGAACATTATAAAACAATTTCATGGAATAGCTTTAAAAATATTTCTCCGAGAATTGTGTATGAAAACTGTCAACTCCACGTACTCGCGCGATCGGTATATTTTATGGAAACACGGTCAAGTTTATAAGTCGTACATGGAACAATCCATTTCAAAAAGAATTCAATTGTTAGATAGAATTGTTATTCGTCGTGAGACAGAATGACATGCAAAACTTTTACCGTAACTGTAAATATTGGAGTTGATAGCTAAGTACGTGTCTTTTAAAAAAAATTCCGTTTCATTCTAGTAGTCAAGTGTCGAAAACCGTCAAGGTTAACCTCACCTTGGGTTAAAATCCAGACATTTTAAAATTAATAAATTTAGAACTATTTTAGCACACAGTCGTCACCAAACTTGCGAATAATTTCCTTGTTCTAAAAATGACATAAGTTTTAAGTTTTATCAGTTGGATAAGTGAAGTTTCTGTTTTGAATTATTTTATTTGGGAAGCAGTTTTATACTTTTAATCTTTCAACGAAGCATCTAAAATGATGGTAAGAGAATATTTCACCTAGAGCCATATTAACATAACATTTTCTAAGGTAGCAACTTTTTAATCATTTAATTACTGATTAAGACATATCAAGGTAATTGTGAGCAAATACAATTTTACCTTGTCAAAAAAATAATTGACTTGTTAGTTAAAATACTGAAGGAGTTACAATACTGGCATACTACAAGTAAAGATTTGATAAAATGTATCTTGCGAAGGCAACGCTGCTCCGGCCACCTGTCGACTGCAAGTCTTACCACTTTGAATATCCTACCAACATTACAGCCTACAGGAACGCTGTTTGTTCTGGCAGACACAAAACTGTTAACAATTTTTGCGGAACCGAAAGTTAATTATTACTTTAAGAAGATATCTTTTCATATTTATTTGCCATAATTTTATGACTGAAAAGCAAGAGCTGTCACTTAATTCCATCCAAAATTATGTAGTTTAAACATTCTATCTCGTGAAGCAAACTTCACTGGCGCCACCTGACTGCAGAAATTCTCATTCTTTGCCACTCACTCACGTACAATGCTAAAAGAACGGTTTCTGTTTAAAGAAAAATAGCATTTGCTAGCAAATCTCATGTCTCGGGAACGTTTCGGAAGCTTAAATCCCACTGCTGAGTTGTTTGGCGAATGCAGACAAGTTGTTTTTCAAACTTTAATGGAAAAATGAAAAGAAATATCATATTTCATGGTGAATTATCTAACTGGTGAAATCACCGTCTCGTACGCTACCTCTTTGGAGAAATA